>SJOL01011698.1:0-18723 GCA_004794785.1 Opisthorchis felineus | reverse complement strand
GTGGAGAGTTACTCAATAACTACGGAAAGAAGATGAAACGATGGGCGGAATAATTTAAAAAGCTGTTAAACCACTCGTCAACGAAAACTCAGGACCTCGAGACTAGTCGAGTCCCAATATCACGCGACGGCAACTGTGAAGAGTCAAGTACACCAGAGATAACCGCGATAGTCATAAAAATAAAGGACATAAAACCTTCCTCAGAAAACTGGATCTCTTCTGAGTTCTGTAAA
Organism: Opisthorchis felineus; assembly: GCA_004794785.1. NCBI lineage: Eukaryota > Metazoa > Platyhelminthes > Trematoda > Opisthorchiida > Opisthorchiidae > Opisthorchis > Opisthorchis felineus. The sequence continues at coordinate 18,490 of SJOL01011698.1, read as the reverse complement.
TATTGCATCTCGACATTTCTCGAACCACTTCACAAACAGTTGTGTTTAACCTAGCAAACTGAATCTCTTCCGCCTGATCGGCGTAGTTCAGTTTTACTGATGATCCCCCAAAAAGTGACAGACAGGTGCTACGGTAGAATAATCGCCGGATCAGCATTATTGGTGTTACTGCAGAAATTTTCGCGTCCCTTCTGCTATAACGTTCTCCCCAAACGCGGGGTGCACGCACAAGGTCAAACCAAAGAGGGCTTCGTCCAGGAACAAGCTCTGTGGGCCAACGAACTTCAGAACATTGTTGTGATTTCATTCTAAGACAACGTGTTTCATCGATTTTCAAGCTGCGTTTGATTCGATTAGTCGTAAATCATCGTGATTACTTCGCTAAGCTGAAAGCATACATGGTAAGTTGATAAACCTCATTGAGGCACATTACGTGTTAGTTAAGGCCCGAGTCCGGACATACGGCGAAGAGGCAACAGAGCTCGATATTGATCCTGGTATACGACCAGTTTGCCTGCTTTTGTCGGTGCTCTTGAACTTATCCAACTTGCCTGGAACGCGTCTCCTGGGTGGCGTGTACCACCAGATGCCCCCTGATGCACATTGTTGTCCCACCTGTTCGGTTGCACCAATTTAGCTTGAAAACTATTGAAAATTCTGATGGCTTTAGAACTCGCTTCTTCTGTTCACCTTCCAGTTTTATTCCCTCGGCTTTACACTATCCACAGAGCATTCGGTTGAACGCAGATTCAACCCAAAGCAAGCTCTGGCATTCTCTTTCGTGGGTCTGTGCCCATCGGCGAATTTTGATCTGGCAAGCTAGTCCAGAGTCCCAGTCAGTTCACCGTTAACGGGCTAAGTACATTTAAACACAATGTGCGACATTTTGTATGTGGCCCGCTTGAATTTTTCACTCAACCACTCAGTCAAAGAATTTTGTTTCGTGTCAGTTGGAAACACTTGGGACCGATTGAGAAGTCATCGTTTTCTGGCCATTTTCGGTTGTTTTTCAAACTTTTCCGAAGACGCTTCCTTTCCGTTTGTTTCCCCCAGAACTATATGAGAAAGCCGATCACTGCTGGTCCCTTTATAAGAGGGGAACAGATGCATGAATAGTAGCAATCTTTATCAAATGGAACAGGAGTAGGCACGGCATCTAGCACAGTATATTTTGAAAAGTATTATTATTGTTATGACAAAGTTGGGCATCCGTGAATTTCTGCACTCCCTTGACCAAATGTTCCAAATTCTATACTATTGTTTGTAACAGTGGAACTGCATATTTTCACACATCTGTCTGTGCTAGGAAAGGACAACCAGGAACTAGATTTGTACAGGACATCCACACATCTAATCAAGTGCAGATGGACCATAAATATGTTACTTAGCTTCCTCTTCTTTTCATGACCCTTTAGTCAGAGTAATACTGGTTCGTTTAGGTTAGTTCAGTGTCCGAAACTGAAACGCGTTAATGCTTGTTGTGGTATGATTTTCAGGACGATTGTTTGATAGAACGATGAATGAAGAAATATGGTATCACGTGAAAAAACGAAATACAGTCCACACTGATTTTCAGTGAGCAGCTTGACTCAAATTTGTATTATCGTAAAAAATTGTAATTGGACATTTTCGTTCCAATAAGTGTTCGCGATGATGTTACTCGTGCGTGAACGCCCATTTTCCTCAATAATTCTTCTCCCGACTGCCAACCACTAAGTGACGCCACGGTAATCAGAACTTTATGATTCAGCAAGCTCTGTCTGAAATATTTTCGATGCAGACCAGCTGACATCATAATTCCAAGGAAAACAATGATGAAATAATAATTTACGATCTTGTCATTAAAAATATTTACAGGAATGCTGCCTCAAACCATGTGGCTGACCTACATCTTGTAGCTTCTGTTTTGCATTCTCAGCACTACTGGCTCAGGGCCTACGGACGTGAGTTGAACTACATCCATGCATGCCCCCTCGTCGCGGAAATGTTACGAGAGATCCGTGAAGCTGCTCTAAGCTACAAACGAAACAATTTCAACATGTGAGTGTATTTGCATTATTTCTATCGTAAAATAGGGTAAGTCATTTGCATTAAAAAAATAGTATGATTGTGGCGTTTCACGCTTCACTGTAGTCTTTCTATGTGATTATTTGTAATAAGGTAAACACCAACTGCACTCTCTGGTACATGACCATGGTATCTGACCACTTCGGAAGTAGGCAAGCATTTTGAACTGCTGGCCTCCTATTTAGGCCTGGAACAATAATGTGAATTAATTTAGGTGTAGAATGTCAGGGACGCAATAATCAGCTTGTTTTTTCATAAGCTTATCGTTGTGATTCCGGAATGACTCCAAAATCTGCCAACTAGATGAATCGTCTTCTGAGGGGAGAGCCACTGCAGTGCACACCACTACGACCTAATTTGCATTCTGCCAGACACATCCCTTGTCAAGAAGAAAAGATTAATCTAGAAGGTACTTAAAAAACGATGACAGTAGGTGAACATGATCTACTTTTCCAGATGTAAATACGCTATCCTCCACTGATATTCAGGTTTGAGGCCAGAGGTGCTCAAGTGGGCACAGTAAATCTGAGCGAGAAACCAAACGGGGATCATCTGAGCGATTTTTAGGACGTATCGATCGATACTGATACTGCACTATAAATACTCCTTAGCCGGAAAGAATGCTTTTTCTCCATCCTAATTTCAAATATGCCAAGTTGAACAAGTTTCCCACATTTCACTCCAGGCAAATGTGCAACTGACTAGCAGTGCTTTCACATTCGTCCGGTGAGAGGCGAATCGTTGTGTTTAACGTGTATCTCTATTTACTTCATGATTCAGCTACGGTGCAGAAATTTCAGTCATGGAGATCTGAGATTTGGTCTTTCTAGGCCTTTTGGTTGCATCTGATCCGTCCTTACATCTTACTATGTAACAAACACTTAGATCGGCTGGCCACAGCCTTACGCTTTCTACGTTTTGGACTTAAGCTCTGAAACTGGAAAAACTAACTGGAGCGCCACCAAACCTTTGCTTGAATTGCGTGTAAAGCCAGTGAAATCACTTGATATGTCCGATCCGACATATTCGTTGAAATTCATTGGGAATCTGAACACTAGTGCTTCTAGGTTTCATAGATCCCACGGAGGATCTGGTGCTTGCTGAGTTGTAAGCTAGAGAAAGCAGATAAAGTTGGTCATGATATCATAACGTTTACCCCAAATTAATATACTGGTATGGCGTTGCTTTCCGGTAGACGACTCTAATTTGACCATTCAAAACATAGCGATACGATGAGGCTGCTCAAGTCGCCGCTACAAAGCTCGGTGATTGTACATCGCCAATGACGAGTTCTGTAGTGATATTCTACAGTGACACTCCGGAATTCGTCTCTCGTCGGACTTCAAGAAAAATATGAACATGTAAACTTGTGCTAGTTGGTTTACTTTACTGGACCAAACGCTTTACTTGATGGCACTCTGGTACTCTAAATTACAACCAAGTTGTTCCTCTGGTAATATATTCCACCAAACGTGCACTTGTTGAAAGTACACGACCTCTGTCAGCATAGACATGGAATGTTTCTGCCGAGGTCACGGCCATTCCCCGAAGAAACTACTTGTAAATTTTCCTTTCCGCACGGCAACTTAAAACAAATTATCCCGTTCAAACTGACAACCAGTCTTACAAAATGGCCGATCCTATCTCGGGTCTTCTACGGGCCAAGCCGCTTTGCTTGAATCCTCTTGAACAATTCAGTAAAATATTCCTCCCAAAATTCCACGGGATTCGTTGTGATAATAATAATAATAATGTTCTGAGCTTATCAGAACGAGGCCAATTTATTAGGATTCGTTGTCTGTCCTCCACTTTCGTTTTTATCTCTTCCGGCGAACAGATCAAACTCGGGACTCCACCGGGCCTCATTTTGGTTTGGCCATGCTGAGACTATCCTACCGGTGACCACTCTGCTGGGACTGTTCAATGACTCTGTGGGTAAAGAAGAAAGTGAGATACTTTATGCTGATGGATTCAATGGATGGTTGAGCAGAGTGCGCACTAGTCCGCCGTTACCTACAACCTTCCGGGCTGGTCATATTATTCCTTTTGCAGGAAATCTAGTGCTCGAATTGTATCATTGTCTAAACGAAAGTGAGTAGTAGTTCCTCAACTGTAGTACCTTCCCACCGAATAAGTGAAAATGTCGCTAACTCATTGATTACTCGTTAAAATTTAGGCTAATGTACAAATGCACAGAGTAAACGATTATTTTCGGCCATTTTTGTTCAAATAACTTACTAGATAGATCTGAACATATGAATCTGCCGGAATATTAAATTTTGATCCAAAAATATTTGTCCGGTGTATGTGCATTCAACGTGGCTGCCTACAACCCACTTACAAGCAGCTTTCTGGTCGCGGTATTCAGTTCATAATTTTTCGAGGCAGGATTGTAGTGCAAACACCTGTCATTTTTCACAACTCCATCCCAAGCACAAATCACGATTTTTAAACCGTTGATCGGTCTAAATAATCTTAGGTGGTTACCAAATGCCTCTGCACCTTTGGTATTCAATTCGTAAACTTCTAGTACTACGCAGCGTACTACTAGTTTGAAGAACACTATTACGGTGGGTGATATTATGGGTGATATATTCGATAATATATCGAATATAATATATCGATGATATATTCTAATAAATGCTGCACAGGAACGGAAATGTTATAACCAGTGTGAGTGGCCTATTATCGAACACTATCGGCATATAAAGCTTGCTGGTGAAATGGATGGGAATGTTCAAAGAATGGATTGCGATCAAAGTGAGAGAGTGACCAAAGTAGAGAACGGTAGCTACCAAACGCCATACAAGTTCATCAGGAGGCTTCTCAAAAGGATCAAGATAAACCAGGAAGTAAATATCTGCTAAATTTAGGAGGGGACCGCTAATAACCGTGTCTAATTAGCCAGCACGAATGTTGAAGCTGAAAGTATGAAACGGCAGGCAAAATAAACCAATACCTAAATCCTCCTATCATTTTGGCACACTATTTATTTACTGCACTGGCCGTGCTACAGTATTTGGCATGCGGTCATGAGCGTTCTTGTGTCTACCATTGTTCCCGTAAATTCGCCCTAAATATGTCTTAAATTTAGGATGGGCAATGATATGCAAAATAATGAGTAGCCGTAATAACACGTCTACCACGATGACCATTTTCTTTCTTGTAAGTCAACAGCACGTCTCTCATTTAGCCACACTCTACTCCTGCAGCTTGTTTATAAGGAGCATATGATGGAGCGTGTTATGTCCCAATTCTGTATGCAGTCTCTCCTGTGCGACCAGATTCTTTCACCGACGGTAGAGTATTTTGTACTGTATCTTGCCGTGGCAATACTTATCCACCAAAATGCTCGCAAAAGCCCCTCTCGCGAGTAACCAAAAATCTTGTTTATTTAGGGGATAACAGCAGTTAGCCTTTGTAAAAGACAAATAAACTTTTGTATCAACCTATAATTCGTATCTTATGACTCCATCTATTCTACCTAATTCAGTTTCCCCTCAAGTTGGTGATCCTCTTGCTGGATTCTTCGTCCTTCCTCGTGTAAACAACCAAACGGTTGCTTGGCCACTAGCTTCTCTAGTTCAACCACCGACGTCCAAGTCACCCGGTGCGCCGTTCGCTCCACTATCTTCTGTGCTAAATCATCTCAAAGCTTGCATGCCGGATGCCTACAATGAAGAAAAACATTGCAACCTGGATTAGCTTATCATTTCAACACGTCGTTTTGTGATCCATAATAGTACTTGTGTACCTTCATACTGTAGTCGCTGAGATGCATGAATTACTTGCTTTTTGTTGAATATTAACATTCAGTCTCATTGGCTTCAGAAAATCCCCAAACTAATTTTTGCACATTTTATTCACTCTTCCTCTGGGTATACGGATAATAAAATTTCGCCCACCAACAGTTATTCCCATTTTTATCAACCTTAAATATGAATAACGCGAAAATGACGAGATTGAAGCATTTTGCACTTTTTAACCGTAACACATGGAGCATAGTCAAAAAGTAATGATGTGATGTGGATTCCACTTTGAGCTCAGAGCTGTTCGTCCTAGCTAACGCAGATGAGTGAACGTTACTGAAAATTTCGCCCAGTACACATATGTGTTTAATTGCACTTGCTCCTTATTGCTTGCTTTTGGTAGGTATTGCGATCAAAGAACCTCCATAAACCTGTTCAACCTCGTAATCTGTGTCCACTCCCAGCGTCATTGACTTGGATAAAATGGATATTATGTTTCAGACTTGCAGCTGCTTTTTTGTTTATTTGCTGTCCATTGTTGATTACTTATTGCTAGTCACATGAAAGCAGCCTTTCATTTGTGCCTCCCGCAACATAAAGCCCACGGCAGGATCACCCAGCATGGACCACCAGATGCACAATGTAGAGAACAATTACTTGTCCATCCAAACTGTGGGACGACGCTACATTCCTATAGTCCACAACTTTGGGACTTGCCCCAGGATCTCACCAAACCTATTTTTCGCACCTGAACACGAGTTCAGATGGATACTCGGTGGCAAACTCTTTCCAAATAAAACTGCGTCAAGGCCTGGATAAAGTGATACTCAAATGAATCCCCCATTTATGTTTTTCGACCACTTGTGCTGCTAAAAACGCCCCATCATGTCCCAGGGTATCGAAAATACCAAAGAATGTGTCCCATATTCGACACACCTGATAAAACTGATGAAAGCTTGGAGGAGAGGAGTCATTAATTTGTATACAGTAAAACTTCGTGTTTGGATTAAAACGCCTGTTGATGGGTGTTTTCTTCTGGCTTCGAAAGATGCAGAAGATGCGTATCCTGTGCCACTTTTCTTCCCTTCTCGCCGTATTTACGTAACAGACAGCGTTTGCATCAGTAACCAAAAATCCAAGTTTTCAGGAAGACTGTATGATGAGTGCATAAATTTAAAAAATACTGTGAGAATGATGCGTTGGCCAGAATTATTCTTACACGGTTCGACTGTGGTGCGTTTGTCCATTTTCGGTTCTACCTGCAGGCTTAACGTTTGCTGTCATTCCCTAAATTTTCCTGCGGAATTTCCTTTGAAATCTGGTAGAACAGTTTTGTTCAACGGGTGACAAAGAACGCTTTCCTAATATTGACCTCATAAACAGTAAAGCAGTTAGGGGGCAAGTGTGAGACATGTCACGGTAATAATCCAGGCAAGTGTGCTTACCGAGAATAGGCCCGGCACCGCACTAAACAAGCCTACCCGCTGTCACTGTGAACAGTAAAATGAAAAGAAGCAGAAGCACGGTAATCATAACTCTGGTAAAAACCTCCAGTATAAAATCAGTTTAGGCTGTATTGCCTTGCGAGTAATATAAATGCATATCATATCAGGCTGAGCTTGGAAGTGTGAAACCATAGTATGGTTTTTTCAATCAGTCGGCTATTCTTTCTTCTGGTCCATTTGCCTTGACGGTTGCTTAGTTGCCATTGTATCGGATTGACGCTTCGATGAACGACACTGAATACAGTCAGCTTGTATGCTTGTTTAGGCCTCAGGAATAAGCGACATGCGCAACCCTGGAACGAGCGTAGCAGGGACCCAGATAATCCTACTATTTTCCCTGACACCAAGTACAGCTGATTAGTTTTGCAAAACACTTAGTCCTTATCCATATAAAAATTAATAAATGAGCTCAAAATAGTACTGATACAAGTTCTCTGGTCGGACACCTAGCAACAGATCAAAAAGTAGCGGAAAATTAGTGGGAACAAGCAGTAAGTGGTTTCAGAATTGAACAAATCGGAAGAACAATTAATATCCCGGTGTTTACAATCTCCACATCATGATATCTCACCTGCCCGATTTGAAAACCAGTGATACAAACGGTGGCACTGTCTTAGCAAGCAGCTCACACTTGGCGATGAGAATGAAAAATAATATACTTTTTGCAGTACTTTACAAAAGGTTAGGAAGTCCTATATAATTTATTTGTTCGGGTGATTTCATCTGAGCACAACAGGTGCGCCTTTTTGGTTCATCAGATGGTCTGTTAGCTGAACTTGGCAATTAGCTTGCAAACGTTTTGTCCCCGATCTAGGGGACATTGTCATTTAGGTGGGTAGTTCCTCCTTACCTGCATGAGTTCATATAGTTTCCGAAGTGTGCCTGATAACGTCTCATATGACTGGCCAATTGGTATGAACCCTTCTTGTACTCTTATTGGCGAGTTCGCGATTTGCGCTGCGCTATGGTCTGTGTATCTCGTATTTCATTGGTTTGTTGGGTAGCTCCCTGGGGGCTTTAGGCTCTTTCCAGGTTCTGCTGCATTCTGGTTATTCTTTCTTGAACATGGTTGACCGTTTTGGCTTTTTGTGGTTTCTCTTCTTCGGTCTGATTGCTCCGCTCTTATTTTGTATCGTAGTCTCATATTCTTTAGTTCGATTTACCAGTTGTGCTTTCCCTCCTGATATGGTCTTTTCTTTCTTGTGTTGGCCGATGCGGGTGCGCCTAAATGGTCAATTTTTTGCTTCCCATTGTTAAGCCCTTCTTCACCCTTGTTGAATTCATTAGTACGATGCTTGTCCAGGAAAGTGGATTAAGCCCCAAGGTTTTTTGGTTTGCCTGTTTCTTCTATATATCTCCCCTTCGGTTTTTTATACAGCTTTGTTTTCTGTAGTTTTGTAGTACGTATGCCATCAGTGGTCGGTAGACTGGGTCGATTTCCATGTTGTTTTTGGTGGATTTTCTGAGTGGAGTATCAAGCTTCCGTGAATTTGCGTTCTTGCTTGCGCCACTATGCGAACGCATCTCCAGTCGAATTTTGTGTCCATCTTGACCGTCGAGCGCGGAGCAGAGTGAAAATTGGATGCAACTTTGTGTCCGTGTATTATGTATTATTATTCCTGTTTGTCTCACTTAGTGTTTGTCGCAATCGTCACACTGATTCTTGTTTACGATATTGGTCCTCATCACTGTGTCCAGTCGTACCTTTAGGTTTGACGGTGTCTTCCGCAGGGTGCTCGCAGGTTTGCCGTCCATGGTTGTGTTATAATGTTGTAACACTTGTGTGTTACTTCTGTTCTTGGTTGCCATGGTGTTTATTTTCATGACAGGTTTTCTTGTTTTTAGTGGTGGATCTGTCTTTTCGTTCTATCGCAATGCTGAGCTGTTGTACATCTTTTGTCAAAATTGGACCCTGAGTTTCATTCCTCTGGTACGGGTACAATTCTTCAGCCGTGCGAGTGAGATACATTTTGGAGCTCTAGCAAGTCTTGCTTGAAGATATACCGATGGTCTGCAGGCAATGCGTTTGCCTCCTTACAAGTCAATTTTTCTGGAAAATCTGGTGTACGAAATTCCGCTGCCCAGTCATTCTTTGCTAAGGCAAACTACCATACTTAATTGTGGTCGTTACCTTCTTCATTTCGATCAGATTAATAATTGAGAGCTTATTTTGCATTAAAATTTTCACTTCCTTAGATTATCCCACCTTGCTCACCTTGCTCGCCATTTAGGGTACAGCGGTGCGCGTGCGAACGGCCATCGGTGCATTAAATGGGCTTCGAAAAATCGAATGCACAAGTTTACTGTCCTGTGAGTTACGAAACTCAAGTAGACAGTGCACCATCCTGGGCATCTGCTGTATCACATGACTTTAGGAACTAATGTACGAAGTGAATCACCCTTCGGCTTTCTCGAACAGGGCCAGACAAGGCAGCTACGACACTGTATCGATCCAAAACGGACCAGTTGCCATGAAAGTAGAGGTAGACTGTGATGTTGACGAATATTCTTAAATCGGAGGCAAATAATGAGTGCAGCAACTCTAACAAAAATGAACTTACTGAATTTACTATTTTGAGTCACCTGAACATACATAAGCCCGTGGACTCATGTACACCAAGAGCGACGTTCCGGTTATACTAGCTTTCCGATCTACCTATGAGCACATTGCACCCATGCTGTCCGCAGCGTCCAAACAATATCAGGTGACTTAGGTCAGATTCAATTAATGTCTGGGTTCGGAAGCTGCTTTGTTGGGAGTTCTCTCTCATGGTTGGTTCACGGCACTGCTAGAGCACCCTGTCAAGTCTTAGTAGGGTTGAAATAGTCCATAAGTCGTGAACTGGACCTGGAAGGCTGGACTGCGGTCCCGATTGCGGGTGATCTAGGACGACCAACTGGCATATCTGTTTGGTAGTCAAACCTTATCACAGATCAGGGTTCTGCATGCTAGAGGTGAGCTCAAGCTAACGCAGTCGTTTGCTACGGCCAAGAAAACCGTCCTCTAGATGACTAATAAAACCTGCTAGAGTTTGTAAAGACGCAGATAGCGTCACAGTATTTATCAGTATCAACTCTGTATGCCTAGAGGCGTATTGCTTCAGTTCAAACATTTTACAAGCACCCATATTCAAAAAGTGTTGCTGTACCGGGCAGCCAAAGCTAAAGTAATCGCGTTATCTTTGCACCTTCGTTGTCACCGCTCCACTGCATGAACGTATTCGTAGCTGTGTTCGGCAAGAAGTTAAAATGTGCGTGCATTTTGTGGCCCGTTTAAAATTCCTAGAGTCGCTGGGCGTAGACGAAACTGCCGTTTCACCAATAAATCTGTCGATTGTCTTTCTCTTAAACTGTCTTGCAGTTCATACTGCGCTGTGATAAGATACCCATCAATGCAATTTACTTTTATATGAATACACTCACCTGGCACAGAACTTGCCTTATGAGTCAGAGCCCTATGTTGACACTCCACAACAAGGCGTGCCTATTGGGTTATACTATGTGTATTTGGATTTTTCATACCCAAAATTTTATTTCGTCAACTATTTGCTTGACACCGCTCAGTGCTGTGTAATGTGAAAACGTGGTCAACGAGTCCTGTAACTGAGCAAATTCTTTCTTGATGCTCTTAGATTTGTTTCTCATTTGTCGGTGCTGGACGTTGCAGTAGAGAGGAGACTGGTTTCAGGATTACGACAGGCGTCGGACTTACACATCTATGGTTAGAAAACAGCTTTAAGTGAATAAAAGTATAGTTAGTGACCGACCTTATTTATTTAGCTCAAAACATTTCTGTTTCCTAGTGAGTCCAGGCAACTATGTCAATACAGGATACAACAGCTCACCCGCTGTCTTTCAAACGCTAGTGAAATCTTGTCTAACCCAGCAATCTGATGACATTTCAAGACAGACAGGAGTTTTCATAGCTGATGTCTAGACTGCTGAGTGCTCGCGAAGGACTTTTGCACAGACGTTCATCATTTCTTGGTGTTTTCAATGAAACCCACGACTGCCTTATACTATTTGCATCTTTCTAAAATTGTGTTAATCATTTGATTTGGCATACATTCAGATCGCAGCTTCGCTGATTCATTGTCAAGGGTCAGTACTATGCTGACTGCCCTAGCGGTGTGAAAGTTCTTCCTTACATTTGCTAGATTCCAATCTATCTGCTAAAATGTCCAGTTTCGGGCTTTTTTTAGCAAAATTTCTTCCATAAAAGGAATCATGGATTCAGTGTTCTGTAAGGATGTGCAAAACTTTGACAAGTAACGCGACATTACTGAGTTGAATTGTAGATGCTAGGAAATGAAAGTATTCATCTTGCGTCTAGGGATCTATTTATGTACAGGAGTGTAGTTATTTTCTTACGCATCTCCCTTAGCAAATCCTCATTTGAGCTGCCACACAAAATTCGCGCTTCCCCTAATTTTCGTGGTACCTCATTTACTGAACAGCCAGGCAAATTCCCACAAAAAATTCCAATTAGCCGATCTCTGTTGGACACTGGTTACTCCAAGATCTTCATTTTCGTTTGTTTTGTACGCAGATTCGCATGCCACACCTCGACGAAATTCATCGTCCCATGAATGCTTTGTGTACTTGGAGTTTCTACTTCAAAATCAGGGTTGTAGTAATCATTGGTCCAAATGGGTTGATGTCTGGAAGTTTCAAGTTAAGCAGCAGCAAAGAACGCTCTGAAAGTTGGGTGGCCTTGGCGGCCTCACACACTATGTTAGATAAAACGATAATGGGGGAGCAAATTTACCACAGAATTTTCCACCGAGGATACTCCAATCAAGCATCTCAACTGCAGATTTGATGTTTACAAATTGGTTGTTCTAGGATCCAAAGAGCAGTTTCGGAAATGTACCGAGATATTTGTAGCTCCGGTGCATTCAGTGGTGGTTGACCAGATACCCGTTGATCAGTTCGATCAGCCTGGGAATTAGTTCGCAAAAGTTTCGTCACCAGTCATAGTGACATCATCAGTGCACGATTAAATGGGTAATTCCTATGTACTTTCTTCGGTTTATATATAGTTATCAAACATTAGCTGATACCTATTGTTGCGATTAGCTAAAGGGAATACGTCTTCCTTGGAATCCCATTGGTTGTGTTTCGTCTCGAAATCAATCGGTGCCTTGAGTAGTTTCTCTCCAAGGACCTTTTGTTCTTGGCCCAATTGAGCGATTTTCGATTTCTGCCGTGTCGTGTTCTGCATTCCCTTCATTTGGTTGGTTCGTACGGCGGCTTCCATTTTTAGTAGTTTGCTTTCTTCGATTTGATAGGTCCGTCCTGAATTTCTATTCGTGATATGATCTTCTCAGGTTCGCCTGAAAGGTTGCGCTTTATATCTGCCATAGTTTATTGCACCAGTTGAGACTTCTCGCGTTCGATCGGTTGTTCAGATGGCTTTCAGTGTTGAGGGATTTCTCATTATTTGCTGTTTGTTGGTCGAGTCTGTCATCCAGTAAGCTTGACCATCCTATTGGAGTCGGATCTGCCTGCTTTTTCAATACATGCATCCTGTGATTTCTTGTGCAGTTCCGAGTCTTGTGGTCGTGGAGTTCTTTTGTCCTTAGTGGTTGACAGATAGGGTTGATTTCGATAAGTTTGTTGACCGCTGTTCCGGTCGAGTGCCGCGATCCTGTGAATTCACGTTCTTTCTTCGTTCGTTCTTGGGCTAGTATTTAGACATTGTTACAGTTGAATTCCTGCCGTCCAGATCTTCATGCACGGAACGAATGAAACTTGTCGCCAAGTTTGTGCTCATGTAGCCTGGTATAATGCTTCCTTCCCGTCTGCCCCACGTAGTGTTTGTCATATATCTGACGTAGGCATGTATATGACGTTTGTCTTCGCCATTGTGTCCAATTTCCCCTTAGGTTTTGACACTGCACTCCGCAGTATGTTCGCCGTTTTATAGGCCACCGTCGCGTTACGCTATCGTGACAGCCTTGCAGTCATTTACAAAATGTTTTGAGGTCTTTTACTATCTCTCTATGCCGTTGAGTCACTCGAGCTGGTTTTCCTGGGGGTTAGCCAGATGAAATTTCTGGGATATCCATTTCTTTCAGCTACTTCATGCACGCGTTTCCTTTCTTTGACCTTCGTCTCCCTTGTGCTGCAGTATTTTTCAGTCGGTTTGAACAGTCTCCAGGTGCAGTTTTTTGTGGCAGTTAGGGTGATATTCCGAAAAAGGCGTGTTACCGTCAGCTAGTTACGGCAATATCAGCTAATTTTTGGCAATTATATAAACTCAAGCAGGTAAGGAGTGACTACCCACTCAACAGCGCAGTGATGACGTCACCAAGACTGGTGAGGAAACTTTTGCAACCTAAATACAAGGCGAACAGAAAAACGTTCACCTGATCGATCGCGAACGTGACAATTTTGTAAGCGTTTGTGTGTAAGTAACTTCCTTGAGGCAGGTGAGGAAATGCAGTGCATATGCACCTGATTGTTGGTTCTTCAATCTCCGGAAATGCGGATCAAGTTGGTTGATTTGCTGGTCACTCAGAGCAAATTTCTTTAATAAGTAATATTCACATCACTATACTAACCAGGTGAGAAGTCGAATACAAAGGAATCACTCATGGTAAACCGTTCAAAATGAAATGTGCCACAAATTCTCGGACCGCACAACAGCACCTTTTACTGGACTGAGATTAATAAACAATTGTTTGTAAAACCATCAAACAGTGATAAGTGACGCAGATCATATGACAGCTGCTGTCTACAGGTCTCGGGTAAGAAGGACATTCTCTATAAATAAATAAAAATGATGCAGCATAAGCTGCCATTTCGGAAGAAACAAGACTTGCTATACAAAAAGACTTAGCCATTGACCAGGAATTCAATGGCTGTGTTTTAAGTAGGTTCTATGTTCCAGCCTTTCCGAAAAAGGGTTTCTCAGGATGATAATTAAGAGAACGTGTGCTGTGGATTCAAATATTATCATAGCAACTGTCCGTTGATGTGGTTAAATTTAGCTATTCGTTTATACCAATATTCTATCAGCGTAGACCGCTTCTTGCTGGAGACGTTGTAAACATACACTCTACGTATCACTTCTAGCAGAGTTCGTATCGAACATACGGCAACCGATTTGTCGGCGTTATCACCTTTACGTGAAACATGTCTGATGAAATTCACAATTTCACTTAGTAGATGGATGGGAAATCCGGGCGACTCAAATAAATCAAATTGTGGGTTTTTCGGCAACCACCTTGGCATCCAAAAGACTTCGTAGTTCTTCGTTTTCGCCGCAGTAACCTTAGATCTCCTCTTGGGCGCAATGATGGAAACTATCCTCCAGTCATCAGGAACAGTGCGGAAGCATTATCACACCGATTTTCGACATAAGCTTTTAATTTTTTGTTTCAGTCTGAAGAACCTGATTTGCTGATTTAGAAGGAACACAGAATTAAGGGTTATTACTCCGCAGTCAATGCTCAGGAATACGGTTAAATTTGATCCCACCCTTCCTATACGGATGGATACTTTCCTCGTCCCTCAAATGTTGACTGAGGTAGTGGTGCAAATCGTGATCCTGGTCATCACAATTTTTAGTTTCATTGTTTGGTTTCGTGGCATATCTGCACATTAGATTGGGCTCATCAAGCGCTTCAGTCAGTGGATTTCACATTGTGCCGCATAATGACGCTGTTCAACATTCCCTTGGTACATAATTGATCTCGTGATGTGGTTGGACCCGGAAGACAGATAAGCTAAATTCACCGTGTTGTGACGCGATAATTAGACTGCATTGCTCAAGTTCTCCGGTTTCACCAAAGTGCATACTCATTTGGTAGACGGCCGATTCGTGCAAAATTCCAATGAACATCTGGCCCGTACTGGAAATTTCTTCCTGTCTTTTTCAGAGGACGGTTTGAATATTCAGTAGCCTGCACTGGGACACCATGGACCAGTTTAGTTATGTTCAGTGGACGGTAGTCTGAAAGTAAATGTGTCGATATGGAAAAAGTTAAGAGGAAAAGCAAATGCATTTTGGGGAACGGTCCCATTCTTGTTCAAATGGGAAATCAATCGTCACATGCATGCCACAGTTTGAAATGTCATGTGCAATTTTCGGCAAATATCTCATTCGCGCCCAAATTCGTGTAGGGAGTACTGGTGATAAAAGGGGACAATTCAGCTGGCCCAAAAGACGCTCGTCGTAAACTAACGTGACTGTATACGCGTTTGAGTGGCACCAAATTCTCGGTGATCAAACAGAATATTTCCGCAAAGAACCTAGAAATGGAAAACAACCACGTGGTTTTGCACTACAATCCGAATTTTGTTGGCGTACTAGAGACTACAAAAAGTGAATGTAAAAAGTGAAAAATTACCGTGTCAAAGACTTGTTACGCAGTTTGCCACGGTAGCGTCAATGAAACGAAAAGCCATTTCTGTTTACAGAGATCCTGTTTTCACTCGCGTACAGCAGTGGTCTCAGCTAGTTTCTGAACTCGGAGTTGCTGTGCTGAACACGAAACAAAACGCAGCCACTGGATCTTTGCGATGTTTGCTTTCAATCAGAAGATGGGCAATTAATCCTGTCTGGTTTTGTTGTGTCAGTGCATCTGATGGGCCCAAAAGTCTTCATTCGCTCAACGGCATGTTCCTAGTTGCTTCTCCGTTCCGCTTAGGTAGGTTTCCATGCACCCACACCTGAATCGATGGTCGATTTTAGTTTTGGCTAACTCTGCATGCCAACATTAAGCTTAGTTTGGGAAACAAAACAGCCGGAAGCCTTCCATTCATTAATATTCTGATGCAACGTAGGACCAACGGAACGGATGTCACTAGTTCGCAGAATAATCGCTACATTTCACCAGCTTTTTGACGATGTGATATAAACCTGACTTGACCAGATTACTGCAATACCGAGTCCAGTAGATTTGCACTAAGCACACACTTTAGGCAAAACCATGCTAACTTGTTTCATTTTCAACTCATCGGTTGTTTGCCAGGTGAAATATGCAGTAGAAACAACTGGCTGAATGGTTTCGACTTAGCTCCTTGTCTTCCCCTGACGTTTTCCGAACTTTGAGGAAGTGCACTTTGTCAGATTTCATTATTTGGTGTCTGTAAAGGGGGTCGAAAACAACCTTCTTCTATGGGTCTAGCTGTCTACGGTCGGCATAAACTACTTCTCACTTGACTCCAAGGGTGTTTTTGCTGAAGGACTGTCACGTTACCATGTGTGAACAACTTCCCACCGGTTCATAACTTGTGGGCAAATCCAGGGAACAAGTGCTTTTTTCAATGGGCAAACTTGTCGGTTTAGGACATTGATACGGAGTAGCCTAGAGGAGCACATTCAGGTGAATCGGATAGGCAAGGATTGCTATTACCTTCTGCAAAAAGGAAACCGATCCGATCTTGTTGTCTATCACGGCAGTAATCCTGTGCATCCCCGTAGTATAAGTATTCTTTGGAACAGAAGCAGTGGTATGCTGGTTGTTCCTCTTTTAGATTATCACACTTAGATTTATGATGCGACTGACAAATATTCTCCTCCTTGTCAGCTCCTCTGAATCCGTCCGTGAATAAAAAACAGTCCATCCAAGGTTACTACCGAAACGATCTATTTCTAGTGTGGCCGTGTTACTGTCGATGATAGAACCCAGAAAAATCCTGGTTCTTGCAGTTTTATTAAGGTTACCATGATGTACACATATGCCACTCGTTCTTTTAACTTAAAAGGGTTGTGAAGATGCAAACGTCTTCATAGGGGAATCCCATCTAAACCTTCAGCTGGATATTCAGTGTACTTGCTGAAAAGTCATCCTGATTGAGATGTGCAAGTCCACAGTTGACTTATCATAAACTGAAAAGGCACCTCTGTGTTATAGTCCCACAGGACACATTTTTGAGTAGTTTTACTCTATTTCGACAAATACGCTCATTTGCAAATCAATTTGGTTTTCGCGAGAGACCTAACTGAATCTCTCGTTTATGATATTCTTCAACTGAATGGGCCGCCTCATGTTTCAGTTAAGGGAAATTTGTGAATCGGTTTGTTCAGTAGGTAGGACTGAGACTCATTTTGTGGCGTAATTCAACTAAGTGTTCGGCGTAAGGACTCATTCGGGGCTAGGATACCCGGACATCTTAGATGCACCACTCACTTAAGAGGGCAGATCCTAAATATTCAGCAGCCCGCCACTAGGTCGTCTAGTTTAATGCTGATCAGTAAAGAATCAGCCACCAAATACAAAAAGCTTTTTTATTTTGTTGTGGCATTACTCTGAGCATAGCAAATGCAGTGAACAGATTATGACGTTTATGAGGTAGAAGTTCTGGGAAGGGTGTAGGGTGAAGAGCTACCAAGGCTATCATTGTAACGGCTTGTCTGTGAGAGACAAAAATTTGGAACTTCTTGACAGAGACTGAAGGGGAGCGCCCAGTCGGCCAGTTTGTGACCTCAAGTATAATCTAGATTTTCGGTGATAACAAATGACTATTTAAGTTATTGCTTTCCCAATGAATTGGAGAATCAGTTATGGACACATCCTTAAAGTAAGGAGAAAGGACAGGATAATAAGCCGGATGTGTCCGGTAACAATAAGGAAGGCACTAAACGAGCATCAAAATATACTTCAACCAGTAGGGTTAGACACATTCCACCACCCGCATCCAAAAGTGGCTGAAGTAAACATATACTGTTATTTCAAACAAAAGCATCTGTCGCGCCGACGCACATCGAGTGCACAGCTTAGCCTTTCCCACTAGAAGTGAACAGTTAGAGTGAGTCAGTTGAGTAATATCGTTCAAGCAAACGCATGCAAGCCCTGGTTTTGGAACAAAGTTTTATCCTCTGTTAAAGAGCATCGTTTGTAACCGCTTGAAGTAAACGGACTCACAGGTAATAGGTCTGAAGAGTTTTGCCCATTTCTTCCAAACACGTAGAGTTGGTCAGATGCAGACAGTCTGGTATCTTTCTAATTTAATAATGGGATATACAATAAGAGGATATATATTCCCTGAAACCATCAGCTAGATTCTCGAGCGGTAAGTGCGTAGGCAGTCGGTGCAACAACCTATGCCCTAAATAAATCCTCACACAATTATCCACAATTTCTTTGTGCCACACAGTAAATGATGTCATTCAGTAGCCTGCACTCAAGTCCTGAGATTTCAAGGCCTAAGAATTCA
>SJOL01011689.1:0-18900 GCA_004794785.1 Opisthorchis felineus | reverse complement strand
GGTTTTGACAACTCTACTCTGCGGAATTCGGCTCCCTACAAACAAGTGCTTAATACCATACCGGAAAAGAAACTTCTCCTACCAAAGAATACGCATTGGAAGTGAATACATGGACATTCGCCTCGAAGCGAGCGGCACATAGGCTCCAGCTCGTACAGTACATTCCAGTTTGTTGACGTTCTATCAAGACCAATATACTGAGTTTAGTGTGTCCTAAATGATATATTGCGGTCGCCACTCCAGTCAACCATTTTATTCAGCATCTGTAGGTAGTGAGGACATATGCAAGATGACCATAGGGACTGCTGTATGTCCGGCTGGTTCATTATTTATTAATTACATGACTGTTAGTTATTTTAACCATTCGGATCATAAGTGATATTGGGAATTCTAATCGGCGTGCGATACATTAATAATAATTGAAATGGCGCTTGTCTGATAGTGCTATCCGATCACATTTTACGTCATGTATCATGACGTAAACTCCGCAGTTTCTTCTGTTTTTGAAGGGATACAAACCCGATGTTCAAGTCTAACCTCAGCTTTGGACATTTTTAAACAAACGTCCATCATGGAGCTACACGAGTTTGACATGAAAAATCCGGTCTTGAGAAATATGTCGGTAAATCCAGTGGTGTACAGTTAAACTTGCACGAGTTTACCGTGTACCCTGAGTGAGGCTCCAGATTTCTCGAACATAAGAAAATAGTATTCTCCGGTTTCCTCTGCTTATCTGCAGAATAATAACGCAGTGTTACCGAGATATTGCCAAAAACTGCACAGCATTGCGTTAAAACAAGAGAAATTTTGATTATTAGCTTCTAAAATATCATTTAACTTCCTGAAAAATAGACTAACCAAGGTTTATTGCAGTTCGAATAATTATTCAGGTGCTGCTGATTTGCTTTGCAAGCGTTTCATCGGTTTTGGAACCCACATCGTCAGTTTGCCCTCAGCTATGTAGTTACACTCTTCGTTGTTGCAAAGGTTTGTCATTAATGATTGTCATGCTGCCAGTGGGATCAGCGGCTTCTGTCGAGTTTATGAAAACCGAAAAAGAAGCAGGCGCAGTGGTTGCTAGCTACCCGAAACATATCGATATTCTGACTTCACTATAGTGCCACTGCAAATGAGTGCAAGCGACGTTTTCAGGTTACAAAATATGCAGCTACTCTGACCACTTGTGTGAAACTCTTGCATATATGTTGTGTATAGTCAGTCAAGAGTATAACGCGATTCAACTCTCAGCGTGATTAAACAGAAAGCAGCTGCGGTCGGTTGGGATCAACATGTGAGATGGGTGTGAAAATATGCTGGTTAATTCTACTAAGTATAACCCCTCATAGTGGTTCTGACGACACGCCATTTGAGAGCAAAATGTGCAAAACCTCCAACCATTCTCCTCCCAGTAATAACAAATAGATTGCAGGTTGCTGCTATGTCTGATGGCAGGATTATTCCACAGAGTGTTGTACACCATTCGCTCAGTGTAATGTACATCAGTGAACATATTTTGATCCAACTGTTATGTCGAAAACGCGGGAACATCTCAAAGCTTTCCAGTCTCGGAAATATACTGCTTGTTTTCACGACGTCACTAAACGCATAGGTCACTTTAGGGTGAAACGTTGCTCCAATATCTCGCTTTAAAGAAGTGAGCGCTCTTGCTTGTTCGTTAGGCTGTAGAAAACAATGGATTCTGAAAACTTTCCGGAAATTCGTACAATCCTGCGGGTGTGAGCCATCCCCATCGACCGTCACTGACCAAAATCTGGACCCATAATCTACTTAAGCATTTCAATTGCCGGAATAAACAGCCCATGGATTAAACTAACACAAGCTGACACTTGAGGTATATCAGTGGTTTATTGCGGTTATGGTGAAACCAGGATAATGTGGGATAGATAATGATAGGTTTATAAAGTTAGTGGATGGCGTACCGTCGGGCATGATCAAAATATTAGAATCAGAATAGAAGCACAACTGGCGGAATTTTCTGGTACTTGAGATTGCGCTGAAAATAGACAGTGTCATAAACAGTGGGCATTATCCGATATAAACTCGGGCCAGCAAACACAGTTGCTGAGACATTTTCTAGCTTTTGATGAACGTGTCAAGCTGAAACAAGATCAGATCGCTAGGATTTGAAGGTGGCCGCCACAAACAAAACGCAGGAAGGCAAAAAAGAAGGCATCCTGCCTGGCATATGTTAAGAAACCTTCAAATTGCGGAAAATGCGGAACCAGACCAACGGATCTGATGAGACAGCAGAATTGCCACGATCTGGCTGGTCAGTTTGAACTGAGGCCTAAAACCAACGCTGAGGCATCACGGCCTTGGGCTGTTGGGCTCATGGCCAGGGTCGCGTAAAGCGTAAGTGAGGATGATGACGTGGAGAATTTAGCAATTCGGATAAATAGTAGCAGGAATCTCAGAATTACGGTGTACAATGCAGAAACTCCTAGGTGTCGCAGTTGGGGTGGAGTTTGCTGTGAAAATCCTTGGAAGAGGGAGTTGGTGCCAGCGCACTAGACGGAACTCGAACTGCACAGAAATTTACTGACCTTGTGAGAAGCACCGAACGAAAGTCACCGAGACGTCTAAGTCCTAACGGAATTTTCAGCAGATTAGAATGAACGAGTCACTCAAACTCCTGGGGAAAGGTAACGAGCTTGCTTGCGTTTGCAGCTAAGGGAAATAGTAGGTGAGGGGGCACCGTCAAAAGTAGGAAGTGAACAGCTGTGGTTATGCTATCAACCTGAGTATGGCAGTGCCGTCCGACCAATGCACTGACATACAATGTTCTTCGGATAGCACCGTGACGGACGCCATGTTTAAGGTGATTAGGCTGGGGTGTGATATTCTGTGGTCAGCGAAATAATCGGGGTTTTCCAAAGGAATCCGCAATAGGAGAGAAAACATTTACCACACTTAATTTGGTGAAAGTAAACGATTGAGTCGGACCTAATAGTAACAGTTTCTTACTTAGCAGCCTAGCGATCGAGGACTTTCTAAGTTTGCCAATAAATGTTATTATAATACCGGAGACGTAGAGCAAATCTGCATAACTACGAAGAGAGGCGTTGTAGTAAGGGAAATCAAGCGCATAAGGTCTGAAGTGAGTAGAACATTCAAAATAGTGGACTAGATTTTTAAGAGGTTATTACGTGAATTGGACAATACCATATTCTAGGACGCAAAGCGAATGCAAGATAAATTGTCACCATTCCCCGAAGCATTGCTATCAGCCTCAAGCAACGAGTGGTGCATACATAAAAAGGTTTTTATGCTGGTAGCCAGTGGTTAGGAATCTCTTTAAATATATATATTTCTCTGTCTACTTCTTGCAGCGGTAAGTAGCTGTGCGTGTCTCTTTCAGTTGGCGAATTGGGCATTGGTACGGTGCAACCGCAAATATGACGAAAGCAGATACAGCTTTGCACGTCGATGTAATCCATGGGCATTGAATAGTGTCTTCAATCCGTCCCGTGCAGGATTTTCTCAGAGAATATATTGACGGACGAAATGTCGGTTCGTTTTAAACATATATAGTTTATGGCATTGCCTGATGAAGGATGCAACCGGGATGAATCCCACACCAGCAGCAAAAAAAGACGAAAAACAACAGGGTTCTTTTATGGATTTCCTAAAAGCCAGACTCAGAACCACTGGCGATGGGCGATGCACGCGTGCTCCTGGACAGATGTTGGGTTTAAGAACGCATCGTGTAACGTACCAGAGTGACCATCCCTTCAGGTCGTACCCTCGTGCATGCTACCAGATCTACAAGTGGAAAAACCACCAAGCAGTCAAAATGTTCCCAGTCGGAGGAAGCCGGGCCAGTAAAACACCTCAGTCAATTCGGACAAAAAATAGGAAAACAGACGCTGGTAAAGGCAGGTCTTGGAGGAGGTAAGAAAAATGGTAGCTGACAATGGAACAATTGGAATGGAATGGTGATATTCGGAACGAGCCACGATGTCAAGCAAAGGCTATAGCGTTGTATGTGTGGGTGTTTAGTGGACTGTGGAACAAATCATCAGAGGGACTATACCTATTA
Source organism: Opisthorchis felineus (assembly GCA_004794785.1). NCBI lineage: Eukaryota > Metazoa > Platyhelminthes > Trematoda > Opisthorchiida > Opisthorchiidae > Opisthorchis > Opisthorchis felineus. The sequence continues at coordinate 14,840 of SJOL01011689.1, read as the reverse complement.
TTTGGTGTATATCGTGCCCTAGTAATGAAAAACCGCTGACATTGTTTTGGTTTGTGTTAGTTAGAGCTAGACCAAACAGAGCACTATTGCTTAAACAGAGCTGATAGAGTAAGCCGGGGCAAAGACTTCGCCAGAACAATGTACAAGTTTTCAGCCAGCTGATCACCCAAATCTCCAAAGGTAGAATTCCTGGTAACAACCCCAACGGCACCCCAGATATCTCTATTATAGACTACTACAGGACCGTATATCCTTTGAATTAAAATGTTCTAGCATTCTTTTGGCCAATGTGACCAGTTGATTACGGGTTTTGCATTTTCCTGCATTCAGATGATTTTCCTCCTACTCATGCTTAAACTATAGTTTGTCATCCCAGATATGGGCCACTGTTTGGTCAGTCATCTCCATTCGTCAAAAGTAAGTATGAATGATTTTACGAAACCGGAGAAGCTTCCATCTAAGAAGTCTTTGGTGAAGCAGCCAGTCAATACGTCACGTGAGGTGTTTTTCGTGGTTGGAGAATGAGCGTTTCTCTATCCTGTATAAGTGACAGCTAACCAAGCTGCTGACCAGCCATTTGCAGCCAAAAGATTAAAAGTTCAAAATATTGAAATTCTTGTCGATTTCCAACAAGGTTGAGACAGATTTACGAAACCCTTCCGCTATTCTGCATAATGCGGCTTCACAGAAGAGGCGATTATCTATTGGAGTTAGTGTATCCACCACTATCATTTATCTTCCGTAGATTCGTTGGTACAGCAAAGCTCGTATGATTAACCGGGCTCTGCGTTTCACTGCACTTGCAGAGCAGTAAAGTTTTCTGTGTAAATCTGGTGTGCCTTCCTCCGCACCCTGTCAGATCTCACTCAAATCAGCCATATAAATCTCTTTTAAAGAAAAGTTTTGTCACTGGAGTTGATCGTGATCGTAACTGCGGTGCACCGCTCAGTTTTGATATAAGATTTCGATGTGCTTCATGCATTACGTAACTGTGAAATCGTTCCTTTAAGATATTCATTTGGTGGTTGAATCCTGCTATCATTCAGAAAGTCCTGGGAAATACAACATACACGTGTATTGACTACGATATTTATTACAGTCCAAAAGCCCGAAGAAACGCCTGCACTTACCCGTAATCAAAAGGAAAGGAAGATAAGCCTCCAGTATCATAGAACGTTATGAGTTGTAATATTGCAGGGCAGCGAGACATGGGTACATCTGAGATAACATGAGGTTGTCAAACACAAATATTTGCGAACTATAGCTGGGATGGGCTGGAACAGAAGTCTCAGTGAGGTAATAAGTATATGAGTGGATATAATGTGACACCTCAGAAGTGAATAGATTGTCCTGAAAAGCTCAATTGGGGTTAATGCGGTTGACCTTTTCGGATGAGACTTACGTGACCCACCGTGTGCATGGCGGCCGACCGATATCAGTGGCGTTCATGCCATCAATTTCTATAAAGATAGTCTGGCTGGGTGCCGTCTTTATATTTACCTTGCATGGTCAATGTAGTTTAATTCCCGGTCCTCTCGAATACAACATTGCTTCCTCCATCATAGTATGCTGCTTTATTCGAGCAAATCAGCACTGTTTTGCATCAACGAGGCTTCAGCGTTCCAACGTATTGCTTATATAAATGATGGTCTTTGTGAGGTCAGTCTACCTGTAACCGTGGTAGAAAATAACTTATCTTGAAGACCAAAACAGAAGCATAGCGTTGAGATACCACAATCAATAATGCCACAGGGCTGTTGTTGGCCCGTTATCCGGAGGGAGACAGTGCAATTATCAGGGTCCCAACAAAACTTGTGAAATCGATCAATTATGCTTTATTTGCGTCGCAAGGATGTCCCCGTTTACGCAAATGTGTTTAGATTAACGACGTGACTCAGGATCACGCTAACTGGGTTTAAACACGAGTTTGCACCTCTTGTGAGGATGTTCACCTGTAAACTAGGAATATTGGTCGGACGTACCTGAACTCCGGTCTGCAAGGAACCAGATCGACTGACCACAGAAAATAATCCCACTAGCCAGCACACAAACTTGTGTACCACAAGAAAATTTCCAAAATCAACGCGGACGCCCCTTGTCGTGGTTTAGCCTTTTTCGCTAGTGTGCCCGATTTATGTGGTGATACAACTTTGACGTTGAAGTATTTGCATGGATATATTAGTAGAACGTTTTCAGAATGAAACCGGGATGATTCCGCTGTAAAACTAGGAACCCAATAGAAAGACACTTTGAGATTTTGGTACACCACAGTTGTTACAGCGTCAGAATATTATGGTATCGTACCTAGATAAGTTAATTAGGCTGGAAGAGGTAAAGAAGTATAGCGATACACGGAGCAACTACGGCAAGCGTCCATTTTTCAACACAATTCATGATCTAGTCTAGCACATTCGGCGTGGTCGTTCGCGCGTTCCTTAGTGTGAGTTCACTGACTACAATTCAGTTAATATTACTCTGGCGTTCGAAAACCACAGGACCTGTGGGCTTTATTCCCGAACAATTATAAAATAATACATTGAAGAGAATAATGAAATTGAAGATTTTACACTCTTTGTGCAATCTGAAGAGTTAAGCGACATTATCTAGCGTATCTGCTACACACGGGAGCGACCAGGAAGTATAACAGTACCGTCCTAACAGATGACCAGTACGGCAATTCGTTAGCTTATTCATGAAAACTTACCGTGCCAATAATGCCACCCTTTGTTTTTCTAGAAATGCTTTCGGTAAACCGAAAGTATTAGACTGTGGATGTTCTCGCTCCCTAACCGCTTTAGGGAAAACGCTGAGATCAACAATCACCTGCATACAAATGTCAAGATCTCAGTTTACTGGTTTCACCTGCTCTCCTTACAATATTCGGGCAGCACGAAATGGACAGGTCAGGCCAACAGACTACATATTACCCCTCCAGCTGGAATGTAGTTGCAGAAAATCAAATCAGATTGTGACAAGGTCGAAATGATTTACTCCCTCAGCGTTATCAGAGAACCATAGTCCATCATAGTGATATCGCTTCTCTCGGATCAGATAATTTAGAAACGCAAATTACTTTAAATAACAGAAATAATTGTTACACAGTTTGGAATGCGATTCACTTTATTGCGTGTGCAAAACCCATCCACGCGATGAACCGAAATGCTAGTTCTAAGATAGAAAATGAGGCTGCTTCTCGGCTAACAAGGGACGCACCGCTAAAAACAAGAGTATGCCGGTATTGCATGTGCACTAGAAGTGTATCCGTCCATTATCAAAGAACCACTAGGGACGCGCCGTACTCAGCTAAGGCATGTTTTGCAGTTTCTTTCGTATGTTAACTCGACTATTTATGTGTTAATCCAAATATTTAGTTGACTCATTATCCAGTATGGCTCTGCTTCGTTCGTTACTAACTTGCGCGCATCGGCCTACGCGCCAAGTGGGAGTGAACGTGATCGATTATGCTGCTGCCCGTGAGGACAAATCTTCTGTTAAAAAGGCCGTACAAGATTATGTGGTTCGATGCTCCTGTGTGAGAATAGACGTGTTAAACAATATCCGACAAATTCCCGAATTCCGCACCCTTGTTTGCACGCACTAAAACGCTCCGAATTGCGACCATGCTATTAATCGACCTGGTCTGAGTCCTGTGCTGCCTGCATGCTATTGGTTGCCTGAGAGTACTAATCACAAAAAACAAAATCATTCACATTCTTTCGTATGTGCGCACATGAAATCTCGTACCCCTAGGCAGTTTTCATCAAATTGTCTAATGTGTAACAAGTATGATCGATGCCGGTCAGAGAATTGATAGCTTGTAGCCGTCGCTTGACTGCTTTTGACCAAGCTCAATAGGGGAATGTTAAAGGATAAGCTGTCAGCGAAACGAATAGATTTGGAAGCCAAACAACCGATGTTGTTCCTAGGACATGGCGCATTAATGTCACCAACCGATGGCACGTCCCCACGTATGTTAATGAAAGGCCGATTCTCGCGCCATCCAATTGATCAGTTAACTGTGTTGTGCGTGACAACACGCGTTTCTTTGGAGGAGCTAGGAAAAAAGGCGGTGAGTTCGAGGAAACTTGACCATAAAATTAATTAGGAGGAGAACGGCCGGACCTTCACCCATATGCGTGGAGCTCAAAAGCGAAAGTTGGTTTTGTGTTTTACTATTCCACCTAAAATATCGAGCACGACGACTTCGGTATATTTCCAATCATATCTATTCCAGGATCCAGAAGTAAGGTTTTAAAGTTCAGTCCAGTTGTACGCCTAATACTCTTCTTCCCTTTCTGCTTCCGCAGTGTAATCTAGTACGACGACGGTTGATGATTACCTTGCGCTGAAATTCAGGTGTCTCTAAAACAGCGGGCTTAGGGTATCGAGGATGGATTCATGTTGACGCACTACCAGTCAGACTTCTTACTCCATATATGTAGGCATTGATTAGATACGCATGAAGACAAGGTGAACGCCCGCATATCCGGATCCCAAATGCCATAAACTTTCATCCACTTAGAACAAGTAAGTGAGGCAATCAGTTTGTCGTAAATCAGTTTTAACCCGGTGTAACTTCCAAGTTGCGGGATTTGTGGAAAGTGAACACCAAAAGCGCTCAAATTGAGCAACATTACCGAGTGAGTTATGGCAGCCGTACTAATGCTCCCAACTACGATGTTCAAGTAGAAAGTAAGTCTGATGGAATCTGAGGGACTGTGTGAACATCAAGAAAAGCAGACTGAAAGTGCACGGTCGAAGATTTTTAAGTAAACATGTGAGTACATATTCCGTCAGGACACTCAGGATTCTGTCTGTAGTTGTAACCAGATCTTTGCGGTTTATCCCCCGTTGTACGGTCGTTCAATTTAACCCGACGTTGGACAAGTAAAGCAGGGGTGCGTAGTCTCACAATGTGTTTATTTCGCGTAATCCTGCCGGCTTCTGCCTTTTTCATCAGACACATCGATTTCAACTGTGGGTACCACATTAATTACCATAAGTCCTTCAACAATGTCCTTTGATTACCAGTGGCAACTTGGCCAGCTGGGGACGCCAAATTTTTTACACTACCAGGCAGTCAGGTCGGACCATGCTTGGCTTAACCCAAACCAATTTACTGATGGTGACTAGTAGATTACATGACCGCTCGGTATTCGCCAAATGGAATAGATTTCTCAAAAGCGACGGTGTTCTCTACTTTATTACTTCATAGCCAAAAATCCTCTGTCTAATGAGTTATCCTGGAAATTATCTTTATGTTTGGTATGTTAAAGTGATCGGATCTTCATGGTACTCAACTATCTCGAATTGGGAAAACGATATATAATTGCAATAAAATATCGCGAGTTGGGGTAGAATGAGAGTCGATTACACTGGGTGAAATAACGCCGTTCCGTAGCTATGCTAACCATTTATGGGACTTGCTAATGCCCACTTTCTACTCCTGGGCACAACGCACTTTGGTGTTTCACTCCTGTATCTAAATTTGGCCTTAAATCCACCGATCAACTTAACGGATAACGAGCTATGTGTTTTCGGACAACAGGAATAGCTGTTTTCAGTCATCATCGCTAGAGATACATTCATTAAATTTTGAAAGCTTGCACTAGGTATCAGGGACCTAAGGCTGCAGATAATAATAACCCCTGCCAACGGGTTGATTTTTCTTGTGCACTGCTTGATATCAGCATGCAGGTATTAAGGACCCTTTTACTGGCACCATTGCTGCCCACTGGAAAGCGCAAAACATAGCACGAAACCCACAGTGGCTCCAAGCGGATGCATAATAGCTTGGTGCTGGATGAGTACATGGTGAACAGCTCATCGTCACGCTTCTCAAATCAATGAGACAGGCGGCGAAATAAATGGGGACAACTCTTACTCTATAAAGAGAGCGGCGATCAAGTAATAGTAGACAAATACAAGGAAATCATATGCGCAGCTTGCGCTTAAAATAGATTATTCATCAATGAATGGCACTATGGGTTCGATTCACAGCGCTACCATTAAACTACGTAGTTCGGCCGACGCACCCTTGGTTGTCAGAGAGAACACATCTAAAATGTCTCAGCGAGTGTCGGTGAAAGGTCAAACCACCAAGTTTAGAAAGTTGACCTAGAGATACTTTTTAAACCTTGGGTTATCCCTCTGGTGTACAATCGGTTCCCCGAGGCATCACAGGGGAATGCCGAGACGATTCAACTGACAAATGAGTAGAATCGACTGCCTACCTCCATGCGCTTTAAACATATATTTTATTTCTGACGCCAGGGATAACTAGAAATCAGTGCGACAGAATTGTTACGAAATTTTGGAGGGCAGAGTCTCCGGGGAGAAATAGTTTGAATTCAGAACGATTATACCCAATCGACGAGGCCGTATTTAGTAGTTGGCACAGAGTTCGAAGGATGTCAAAAGAGTTGTTCCGTGAGTGACGAGGAATATTCCAAATAAAATTATGCTGCAGAATTATGCAGAATCTTCACTAATACTTTGTCGCACATCTAGGGCACTTTTGAACATATATTAACGTAGGTATATATATATGTAGGCACTACGTATCCCACAGGTAAAATTGCTTGCAATGACCAGATTCATCAGATATATCTAAGATAGTATGGACCCGGTGAGGTTACCAAATTGTGTCACACTAGGATATTTTACAACATGGGTTCAGGAAACGAAGTAATTAAAAAAGCAGAGTTGAACTTCAATGAAAAAAGCATTGTGACGCTTATCTGAGGTGAGACATATGACTAATTCCGAACACAAGGCAAGACTAACAATCTCAAAAAGGTTTTTTTTCCCTCCCAAGTTTACAACGCTGGGTTAGCAAAGTTGTTGTCGGTTCTAGAGCTCACCTCCTAAATCCTATAGAGGAACTGAAATTTCGTGCATGCCGGGAGACGCATGAGTAAAACTTAGTCACGCCGAAAAATACAACCAGCAGGAAAATGGTTTGTAAATCCCGTAACAGAAAGGCAGTATTTTACTGCATTCACTCTTTGTAGCTCCAAGCTACACTCCATATATTTGACTACGCTTTATCCGAGTCCCTCGAATAATAAATGAATTTGCCACTGGTAATCTGCCCGTCCTCTGGCCGGGATGTCAAACATCTCTAGGTATTTAACCACCAATCTATCAGGAACGTAGCTAGGAGATGACATAAGGTGAATTCTCAAACGTGAATGAATGATGTCACGCAACATATGAGTGCACTTGCCGTTGTTTGGCGGGATTGACGCGCGATGTGCTAACTTCAATAACGGTTAGTTTGTTCCATAACCTACTCGTCGGGCTGACAGCTTATCTTAAATGGTTTTCTTATTGCGTTTGGTCAACAGCAGCCAATTGACATAGCTACAAACCATTGCTTATGTGACCGAGATCAATTAAATTTGCCACACATTGGATAGTTTGTTGCACACCGCCTATCGGCATGAGATTTCACGTGAACTGGTAGAATATGATGCATACATTTTGACCTCAATAGCAAAGGATGTGAATGATTTTGCTTTTTCGGTTAGAGCTATTAGGCCACAACGGCTTACTTTTGGTTTGAGCGGTGCGTTCCTTGTTCGCGCAGAAGCAGTATTCGTTTTCTTTCTTGGAACTAGTCTTGTGATTCACTGGTTGGATGGGTTTGCACACGAAATGAGGTGAATCAAATGCCAAACCGTGCAGCAATTTTAGCCAGGTTTCTAAATTATGTGATCCAGGTAGACGGATATCACTATGATAGACTATGACTCACAAGACTGAGACTCAAAGGGCACTTTCTTTTTTTGTCACCTTTACAATTTTGAAAAATTTGTCGGCGGATAGATGCCGCGGGATGAAATTTGCTTGAGGGCGTGCTCTTGACCACGCTGTGTTTAGGAGTCCGGTGTGATCTGCACCGAAATACACGAAACATGCGTTGGAATGTGGACATTTAAAAATGCATCATGGGGCGACGGCGCAAGAATTCTGCATCAGTTTATTCTCCTGAAAACCAGTTTGATCTGACTTGTCGGACCAGGGGATGACAAGCGTATCATCAGTGCCGATAAGTTGATGGGTTTCAGACACAGTGTTTTTTTTAAACAGCTATATGGAAAGTTTTTCTTTAGGGCTGACGTTGTAGCGCACTTCTGATCTGCACCCTAGGTCAAATTTTTCACTTAGCTTAGCTAGGCTACCTGATAATTCTTTGTAAAATCGAAATCCCCATAGGACGGTCCGTATCATGTAATAGTTTACATCAAATAGTGATGCAATTTATTTTGCTTCATCCCCCAACTTCAGTATCCCGCACATACAACTGGACGCAACGCCATGACAGAGTCTCGCCAGTATGCCACATTACGAAAGGCAACACACGGGTGCAGAGAATATCGTCACGTGCCTGGATGCTTTCACAATGAGTTTAGCCAATCTGTGAACGCACATTATGCGGGTGACAGTAAATGGAGGCTTGTGCATCATTCATTTTGAAAAAGACCGAGTTGAAGTATCCAAAACATGCAGAACTACGTTTACCTTCTCCTAAACGTTTTAGGTTATGAATATATAGCAATCAAAATTTTATTACCGCTTGAAAACATAACAATCATCTTATTTGTTAGAGCGAATAGTTCGGTAGGCTGTTTGAAATGGGATGACTTGACTGTATACAGCAATTTGCAGTGATGGGCCTGTCCTGGACATTCAATCAGACAACTGTTGGTTAGTTTTGGTACACTCAAGTAAACACAAAGTGAGACACTAGTCAATTCTGAGACTGTTTATCCGTCAGAGCACCACGTACACTCTTTATCATAAAACAGAAAAACCGATGATTATACTCCAACGAGAGTTTCAATCATTTTGAATAAAGAAGGCAATATGAGGTTCTGTAGCTTTGTTTACCCTAAGTATTTCTCAGGTGGGTTCCATTCACGTGCTGATTTACCGCAATACTAACGTACCAGAATATATCTCTGCTACCCTATCAATGGACGATTTTGTGAAAAGTGAAATATTATCTCACCATGAGACAAGGCCGACTAAGATTTACTCTACCTGGTGTCAACAACCCACGCTTATGTGTGCCTGTTTTGAGTTATTGCTATCTGAGTTTATGGCACCCAGAGGTGGAAAGAAAATCACTGATTTCAACATCCTTGATGTTATGTCAGAAAATGAAATGTTAGACTACAAAACATATGCTCTACTCCGTGTATAGTATGTGACCCAGCACATATCATTGTTTTGGTGAGAACCGTTTTCAAGTCCTCTGGTTCTCTTTTTCGGAGTGCGATAAACCCATTGTTTTATATTCTTTTCTGAGTGCTTCTCATAACAACAAATTAGTGTCTGGTGCCCACATTAATTTTGGAACACTTTTTTGAACCAACACAAAAGAATTTCAGATGGTGCCCGCAGACTTAAGCCTGCCTTGAAAGTCAAGGTTCTCCGGTAGGTAATGTAGAATCGTCAGAAGGCCTACCTGACGCAATGAAACAAGAGGCGTTTTATTGTATACTGTCTCTCAATCGTGGCCTCAGGCGCCAGCACGGACGATTTCATCGTAACTATTTAGTTAAAATCTATACAGCACCTGGTAAAACGGGGCCAGTGTGGATCCTACACGACGATTTACCACTGCATTATGAGAGACGAAATTGGAGATCGTCTACGTTGTTGTCTGTGACCAGGTGAACAAGCTGACAAAACTCACTATCTTTTTGAAAGGGATAAATCTGGGACTTTTCCCACAATATATTCAAAATTGTACGCAATTTGTCGGAGACGTATAGCGTATTGTGATTAGGGACTAAGTGGACTGGTCCAGGGAATTCTTTGAGTTTTTTTGTAATCAGGTATTTTGGGATTACTTATGTTCAATTTTTATTGAATTTAAGTTCAAATTAATTTGGTTCATTTTATTGTGAGGTTTCCTCATGCGGAATGCACTTCGATCTGCTATACAGCAAATCCCCATTTCCCCGGATGGTATCAGAAAACTGTTCAATAAATATCGCAGGTGATTTGTTGAACAGGATGGTCACGCTTTAAGCGTTTTCAGAGCCACTGTGATCCTTACTTCCGCCTGCTAGATTATTTTGTTACCAGGTCGGAGCAAGTGGTTTACCACAATTTTGGACACCGAAAACCAGTTTCACTGAAGCTTTAATTTTTCAGATTAGGGGGGAGTTGCATGGACGAAGACATCTTATACCTCAATCGTTGGGGATCAAGAAAGAACCCTGAACTCACGGTACTGGGAATTCTTAATTGGAACACTTTAAAACCATGTTCGATCTTTAGCCTAATATTAGTGGGAGTAAAGGCAACAATCTGCTGAATACACTTACAAGATACCTACGTTCCTACGTTTTTTCCTTCTTCATGCGTATTCTGCTGCTTTTCTTGAGACAAATTTTAAACGTAATCAGTACACAACTTTTCATCCTATCTCTGGTTCAAAGATCTTCCCTAACAATAATGACAGTTGTGACTCCGATTGTACTTCGGTTGCTTCAATAGAAATCACATCAATTAACCTGAAAACACACGGTATTCTATGAAAATGGAAACAGGCGTTCGGAACCTGCTATTTCAATTTATTGTTTTGATGGAATATTCGTTCTAGATAAAAATGTTCGCCTGATGATGCAGGTCGCCTTATGATGCGCCTTTCACAGTGTACGTTCCATGCGTTTACAAATTACCACATCACTAACCAATTCCGGCATTGTGCTCCAGGTAAATTTGTGCGAATTTCAGGACTTTGCTATGGACTGGTTTAGGCTGTGGGTTTAGAATCCTAAAACTGCCACGTTAACTCGGTGAAAGTGTTGGCTGCCTACTGCCAAAGCTGTCAACTTTCCATTGAGAGGAAGGCGTAATAGAGAGGGAAGAGAACATATATGGTGTTGTGTATTGCTGAGGGCTGCAACTTCCAAACATTCTTCACTGGAGCAAAGATCTAAATTTATTAGCTTTCAGCGTATTTGTTGCGCAGAAAATCAGTATCCAGTTTCCTAAGATCTGTTGCCATTGTTAACGAAGGATAGTAAATCTTTTTCTTCCCCTAAAAAAGACAACAATTTTGCACCAAAAAACATATCGTTTCGTACAGTTCGTGGAATATTTTGAGAGGGAAGGTTTGTCAACTTGACTGAAGTCTCCACTACTGGTAACCGTACATGACGTGAATTTATCAGTACGGCAAACACTTTTCGAAACCTGCCCTTTAGGTCAGCTGTACTTATGGCTGATGCGTGTGTTGCACACCGGATGGTTCGGTCAACATACGAGAAACAGCAAAACGATCAGAAGTTCTCCATACAAATTCTAAGGTTTCAGGAAGGAAGCTACACATTCGTGGGTTTCTCGAGGTCATGTAAAAATCAGTAATCAGAATGGTACCGAGGTATTGCAGTGAAGGCTCTTATGAATAAAACTAGCTGATTTAATGCATGTTTATCTCAGTTAAACCTGGTTACGAGTGAGAGGAAACATTTTTCAAATACGGCGGAAAACGTGAGACATACTGGGACCAAATGGGCGTCCAATGCACAAAAAGTCACCTGGGTTTCGCCAGCTTGAATAAAATGGCATGTTTGATCAGATTTGAACGTAAGTTAGGCTGGCGGTAGGATGGAAAATTCCTAGCAACCGGGGGGATTTTGGTTGTGTGAAATTCGCGTTGTTTTATTATAAGCCACCCATATCCTGTTTATGCCCTAAAGATAATGGTGACTGCTTCCAGTGGCCTGAAAGTTTGAGGAGGCATGAATTTGAAGGTGCATGGAATTATGTCTGTTGAACATAAAGTTTGATCGGAATATGTAATGTATACAGAACATATGCATGCGTTGCTTCCATTGGCGAATAATGATTAATTGGGCGCTTTCGGTGGGCAAATGCTTAGGGCTACTAGATTGATCTGCGATTCCGTTCTGCGCTTTAGGATATCCCAACACGTTGCCATTTGAGTTGACCGGGAGGTAAAATTTAGGTTGTGCCTCAGGGATCCCACATCTTTGCCAACGATCCTTATATGGCCACTTCACCTCAGTTCCTTTGCTTTTTGGATATTATTCTTCAGACAATTGTTTATGCTATAAAACCGGCCATTATGAAAATTCCTTTGATTTTCGCTTGGTTGCGCAGAGATTTTAGTCCTCTTTTCTTTCCGCTCCTAAATCCAAATGTTTAATTTACTGGCATGCGAATGCCTGGCATTTGCCTTATACTGTTACTATATGAAATACTTGTTAATTTAAGCGGTATTAAGTCACGTGTTGATCCACCCATACATAAATAGAACTCCTAATGAAAATTTTCAAAATGAACAGGTTGTAAAAATCAACGCTGTATACTGTATCAGTTCACTTTGTGTTCAAGCAACGAAATGTAATCAATTGACAGATATTAAGTGTGTTCCCTAATGGGTGGGTGGGGTTTGAGACATGTGGCTTCACTTCTATATGAGTTACAACCCAGTCGCAAGGTTGAGCTTCTTCTGATCTTCTCCATAAGAATTTCGAGCTTATTTCTCTGATTCTAATTTACCAAGTTTTGTTGTTGATGCCTCGGGCGCCTACCATTTATAGAAAATGTTCCAGGTATGTTACTTCTGGTGCTAAATTGCACACACAAAGGCCGCGATTTCAAAGTGGTGAGACCACATTCTTATAAACAGCAGCAATAAAAACGGTTCCGTGCACGTTATCAAAATGTTACTTTAAATTTTCAACGCGTTGAACTTACTAGCCAGTTCATTATTTGCCTAATGCAATGGATAAAACTAGGTGCATAGATCATCACAGGCACTGCATTGCCCGTTACATCAGCGATGGTTTCTCTCATACATCTAAGCTCCAACATTGGTGGGCAGAAAAATCGGTGAAGATCGCAAAGTTTATATGTTCCCGTTTTTCATGTGTTTCTGCCAATTCGTTACTGCTGAAACGTATGAGGTAAAATGAATATTTAAATTGTTTATAAACTGTGAGGACTTTGGCCGGCGATTTCCACTGAAGTCGCATGCGCGTATGAAATGTTCCGACGGGATTGCTTGGAGCTGTGTGGTGATGTGACAAGCCATTTGCTTAAATGGAAAAGTAAAAACGATGCAAGACTATAGAACAAACGCATAAGTTGCACGCGAAACTTCGGCCTGAGGAATATGAGAACCAAAAGGGCACCGATATTCCTTAAAATTTCATCATCTATGCACCGATCTCGGTTTTTCAGGTTGCAGTCGTCAGTTGTACCTGTCAGATATAGGGAGCGCCATATTTTCCCAATGTAACTTAAGGCTGCACTGTTTGTATCTCACTTCCAACGAATCATGAGAATAGAGTTGGATGGTTAACAAGACACATTGAATCCTAAATTGTTTGCTTCTCAAAACGTTTAGTGCTCAGCAATTCAAACTTGTTATCTGCGTGGTGTCCTTGTTTCGGCGTTATACAATAGCAGGGGCGGCATGAGAGTCCAGTGACTGGGTGCGAATATGCAAATTAAAATTCCCCACAGACATCCTTAAAAACGGATGAACAAATTTCGGATACTCCATTAATTCGGTTGCAGATATCTCTAGATAGCTTGGAGAATGTAGGTGCCTTAGAGCTATTCTGCCGATCAATGAAGAAAGTCCATGGTCGGTATAGAAATATTGATACGCAAGTTGCCTAATGAAATGCCCCCACCAAAACCAAGGTTTTAGACAGATTGTTATGACGCACACCCAAAGACGCTGTCTAGTTTCCAGGAATTCTCTTTGATTTGATAGCTCGTTTATCAATAACATTATTGCGCGAAACAAACCGGTAGTTTTTGAAACGAGATTTTTGCTCAGCTACGCCTAATTGTGCTTAAGAACGCTTGCAGCTCTGTTGGTTTGATGTTGAGTAGAAACTTATTTTGGGTCAGTACAACGCTTCTGTTTATGCTGTGATACTCAGTATGTGAGTAGTGACGATTTATGAAACAATCTGCCCTTGGATGTGTATGCTTATATTTACGTGCCAAATTGTCAAAATCCCGAAAACAGTTATCAGTTTAGAACGGTGGTCACATCTTGTGAATGAATTTTAAATGTGGATGTTGTAATTCCGGCATTGTTCTGCAATTGTGCCACAAAGAAATGAATTTTGGATTTGGATTTTACCCGAATGCTGCATTTGTGGCAGTCCATTAGGGCCTGGCCCATTATTTCAGAAGTGGGTAATAATGGGTTCAGTGTAATCAATTTTAAGCTAGAGGCCCAATAAACGAAACGGGTGTGTTTTCTTTCTCCTCGGGCATAACGAATAGGGTCGCATGGGCCGTTGTTTAGATCAGCAATCCCCAGTGAGTTTTTACAGTAATGCCTCGGATGCGACATTCCGTGTGCGTAGCAGATTTCTCTGCTTGAGTAATTATTCCATTGTAATGAAACAAACCACTGAATTGTGCCGCCCAGTGATCTCGAATCAACAAGAGAATGATTGGCAAAGAAAACATTACCCGATGTTCCGTCAAATAAAATCCTACTCCCTGCGATGTTCCTAGGTTTAGTCAACCAAACCTGTATAAATGTCCTTAGTTATTCAGATTATGTGGCTAAACAGAGTTATCTTTTTGCCGTGAGCAGAAAGATGCTGACAAACCGGGATTGCTTGTATCTAGGCATTCCCTAAAAACCATACATCCCTCTCCTAAGCCAGTCACTTTTAAAAGCAAAGCACGATGCTCATACTGCTGAGGAGCACGTGAAATGAAGATTTGCGCTGCATGTGTAATAATGAATGTCAGGCACACATGAATCACATATGTTGGACATTTGCCAGATGTATGTCATAAAAGTAAGGTCTAGT
>SJOL01011688.1:595880-623024 GCA_004794785.1 Opisthorchis felineus | reverse complement strand
AATCAAATGAGTGTCCTTATATTGCGTCATTTTGTTTTGGTGAATAGGGATTCAACACTGTCAAACACGGACGGTAAGGACGTTAAGCATGCTTAAGGATACTTGCTCATCAAGTCAACTTTAGTATTAGTGGAGCTTTGGAAATTTGCACCATCTTATCCTGTACTACGGCAGTCCGCCGACGTCTTGGATATGCGGTAAGTCAACAGACTAACCTTGTATTTCTGAGACAGGTAATTGGAATTTTATTCCCTAAAGCAGTGAAATAGACTAGACAAATAATATTAATGGCGTGCTCTTCAGCATGTGAGAGGTACGGCCGCATCGGTTTATACACAGGTCTGCGCAACACGAAAAGCACCGAAATGCCCATGGCAGATGGAAACGCATGGCGCTCATTTGGATTGTGCCTTTATTTAAGTTATCGGTGTTGATCTGTCTGGCCAAGCGCATGGCCACAACACGGCTGCAGTATGACGCTTAATGAATCCTTATGCACAGGTTGCCAACGGTAACAGGGACCACTGATCTCTGGCGATATGTAACAAAGTTGCTTTGCGTAATGCCGACCATAGACCTAACTGCCACCTACATCTTGAATAATCCACACAGTGTTGAAGCTGAACGCAGGAAAACAGGGGCCTGTCGATACCTTAGCTGAACACCAAAACACCATTTTTTGGCTGAAAAATTGCACGCGTTTTAGAGGATACCGAAGTTGTGCATTAATAAACCCGTACAAATACAGATAAGCATGCAAATGCGTGTGGGGTTGCCAATTAATTGCCTAACGGCTATGGCCGACCATCCAGATCAAGTTGGCGGTGGGCCACATGTAAATACATGAGAAATGAAATCAGCCGCCGCGGTTCCACAATCCCGGACGACGCTACCCGTCCAGTCGAGGAAATTAGTGCAAACGCTCCATTTTATTTAAGAAGCTCGAGAACTAAGTTGCCTCTCTTTCGGAGACTTCAAAGAATGCGGACACGAAGAACGCAGTACACTGGACCAAACAGAACAACGGGCCTCTTTCTCTAAACGAGTGCCTCCCGATTCCTACCCCGGGCTCTTTGGCTGCAAACAAAATTATCCAGCTCACTCTCATGCGGCGACCAGAACCGCCACAGCCTAACCGGTGGACTGGCGCGTGAATAGGTCCAGGATGATAATCTAGGGGCCGTTTTCCAGAACAGCCACGCCAAAAAACTACGAAATCGCATCTTGATGTAGTCCTCACAAAGTTTGAATACTAAAGCCTAAGTGGGGAGGGAATCAAACGAATGTTTGGCACTCCAGCTGCAGTCTTCTCTCCCGCCGCCGCATAGAGGGCCCAAGAGCAGTCTACCTGTAAAAGAAGGAAGGCCCTTCGCCGCGTAGTGGCTTATTAGAAAACACCAACTAAACAGTTACAAATTATTGAACAGGAAAGTAAACGTCTCATTTGCATCTTTTTTCCAAAAGCTGAACACCCTCACGCGTCTTCTTGAACATTCGTGGATATTCATTGACTATCACGAAATTGTAAACGAACTCTACAAAGCAGTTCCACAAGTTCCCTAACAAACCTCACCGCCCAGTAGACGCGAGGCGGAGCTAAGAGAAAACCACATACTACTCGCATGCCTCACCTGTAGTATCCGCTTTACACCAGTATTCAGGAAGTCTCCCCAATATCCAACGTGTACGTAAGGATCGCCCACTAGAGGCGCGAAAACTAGATCACATCGGTTTACTGAGCAATGGATCAGCCGGGGATAAACTTGTGACCAACCCGATCGCAGTAGTGGACTCTTGTGCTTTTTAAAGCACGCTGATCCAACTGACCGCGACTCCAGACCGTATTTCCTACGCAACGGTGACAGACTCAATGGAAGCCAATCGTAGTTATATTTGGAGTGGGTAAAGAAACGGGAAGACAAAGAGAACAATACATTCGGAATCATCGTGGCTTATTTAATTAGCGGACGATAAATGCATGGTGGTACAATCCATACTCAAGTCAAAGGCTCAAACCTAGATTAGGTCAGCTGTGCAGAAACAGGTAGCAAAGTCCATTAACAGCGCTAACCTTGGAACAGGACGCCTCGGAAGCACCACAATCACTGGTAAGTTAACCGGGGCGAATTTAGCGTTGACGTTCCCAGCTCTTGAAGCAGCAGTAGGGAAATAGCGGGAGATTCTTCCGAAAAGGTGGAACTGTTAGCCTCTAGCTCCATTCCTTAAAAAGCGGCTAGTCTGACTGCGGATCTAGCAGTGACATGTAACCCTGAGGTCTCCGAAGGTCACCCGAATCCAACAACACTGCGCTCAAAAGCCGTACGTTTACGCAACTGACCCCCTGCTCGTGTATGACACGGGAGTTATAAAAACACAATAAAATCAACCTCAGCCGGAAGGGTTCAGTAAGCCTTGCCCAATCGGAATGCGGTTTGTTGAATGCAAGGTGCATTTATCTGCAACCGAATGCAACACCCCTTAGTTGCCTTATCCACTGCACAAGTGACCTGGCATGGACTCACAGAGATACCTCGGTGGCCGAATAGCACTTAAAAGCCCAAACATCCGAACATAGGTTTATTTACCTCAAACCTCGGAACAGGGGTGGAGTCTGGACTCCGAAATGTAGAATTGCATGAGCTACAGGCAGCAATCGTCCAAATTTCTGACAACAGGTGGACTATATACCTCAGGGGCAACGGCGCGAGCACAGTACTCCGAGTAAGCAGCCCACACAAACCAACAGGTGGCACTGGCAGTACCAAGGCAAAAAACTGAAATGTACCCTGCAGAAGATTCTCAAAGCCTTGAAATGAAACTCTGGGTAAAACTATTAAATATGCTAAGCTCTCTGCTAGCTGACCGACGCCCCGCTGCCCATTTTTGGACGCAGCATATCGCGTTGTTCTGATTGTCCACGCAATGCCCGGTATTTTCAACAAAATGTTTGGTATACGATACTCGGTTTGCTTTGAAAGACCGTCTGTAACCGCATTCGCACAAATCTGGATCGTACAAGACATCCCAGGTGATGAGGTCTCAACAGACGGTTATTTCGGTTTACGGGTGGTACCAAAACTCAGGAGAACATGCGGGCTTGCTCACCCGGCCGTCCTCTCCGACAACACTACTGCACTATTCTGTGGTGTACTGCGGCTTCAGCCTCCGATGCAAAGAACCTACTCCTTTCCTGCGTGTCATCCTGTCATTCACCGTTTCTCCTCAAGACAGCCGGAAGACGGACCCTTCTTCCCACAAACGAGTGAGCAACTATCCCCCAGTCACGGCTTCACGCGTATTTTGCTGGTAGGTGAATTACCGCTTTCAAGCCCAACATTATGCGGTTCTAGCGAATTGGTTATGGTGGTAGTGCTTCAGCACTAACTGAAGTCATCCAACAGTGCGCTTGCACTGAGCATGTCGTCGAACCTGCCAGATACTGTTCGGGCCAAATATTACTCTTACTGGATCTGGTTATCACCAACAAAATACACTTCGTTGATCAGGTATTGATGAAAGCTCCATTAGGTCATAGTGACCACTGTGCTTTGAGTTTCGATTTCATCTGCTGTTGAGCAAGCAAACCAATACCTCAAAAGTGAATTCAGACCTTCTGCAAGGCAGACGTCTTAGCAGTGCGTACCTATTCTGACTAGCCTAAAATGAAACCAGCTTCAATGGAAGAGATGGAACTACTGTCCAGAAGATTTGCGATGAGATAGTGGTCGTCCCAAAGGGGCCCGCGCGTAGACGAACAAACCAGATGCTGCCCAAAAATTATTCGGCTTCTTCTAGAAACATGGTCCCAACTATCCTTCAAAAAGGTAGGCGCTAGAGACGCAGAAGATGAGCTGGCATTTGGTAAAATGCAGAACCTCTGTGGATCGGAAATCCGCCAATAGAACCTATGAAAACTGGCCACTATACTGGGCCTCGCCCGCAAAATTACATTATTTAAGTACAACAGGCACCACCGAAGAAAACCCAGTGATGTTATCTGAAGCCTACCGAAAACACTACGCAATACCTCATCCGCTTCAGCAACCTCATCATATCCATTTTTGGCGAGACGTAATAACGAACAGTCTTTAACCAACTTGGTCTTCATGGAGGAGGGCGGTTATTAACTCTTACACAAGAAAAATCCCTTCAGCACGCTGTAGCCGGATGAGATGCATCTAAAAATCCTGTAGGAATCATCGCTCACATTAGCAAAAAGCTTCTGCCTGGTGTTTGGTCAGTTTAGTGATGAAAACCACCTTCTATCTTATTGGAAGGAAGCGAGCGTAACGCAAATTTACAAATTAGGTAGCCACTCGCCGTCCGGTGGCCACAGATCCATTAGTCTCACTAGCATACCGTGCGAGGTGTTGAAACGCATTCGGAAGCAAACCAGTTAATTGACTTCCTACCAACGACTTGATATATCTAATGCAACGCGGATTTTTTCACGACATTTTTGCATGTTAAGCATGCCAACATTCGTGGACGGCTCTACCCTGGCCAGAGTCGAAGCAGTCACATTGAGCGCATTATTTTTCTCGCTGCGCAAAAGCATTCAATCGCGTTCCACATGTTCCACTGATTTAAAACCCCAAGTCTTATGGGATCCAACGTGAAATTCTACCATGGATTAGAGATTTTCTTTCAGGCAGAACTATTTGTGCGAAATTTAGTTCAACGAACTGTTCTTCTGCACCGGTTTACATTGGAGGTACCCAAGGCTCCGTCTAATCACTGGTCCTCTTGCTGATCTACGTCAACGGTTTTCCCAATGCGCCTACGAGTCCAGGTAGACTTTTGCGGACGACATAAAATCCTACATTTCCAACGCCAGAGCTTTCAAAATCGACGTCGGCGCCGCGAAGCAGTGGTCACTGGATTTGCATCTTCCTCTGAGAGATGAAAAGTGCATTCATTTTCCCCTTTGGACGGAACTCAGCAGATGATTATTGTGCTTTGTGAGTATGGACCAGGGAATGTGAAAAAGAATATAGGCCTTTAGTTTTCATCAAACGTGTCCTCCTTACTTCACTATGGAAAATCATCTAAAGGGTATTTGACATTTTTGGGGTGATTCAGCGCACCTTCCCACGCGTTGCTCGAACGGACCCTAAGATACATTCTGGGCCCGTGCCTGACTGCTGCCTGAATACTTCAACCAATCTGTTTATGCCGGACGTAACCCTAATTTAACGTTTCCAAAAAGGCGCAACGAAGACGGTTATTAGCCTCAAATCCATCGGCTATGAAACGTGCTCCAGAGTGTTTGAACTATTTCCCCAATAATATCGTCGCTTCTGATGGAACCAATTACTTACTTGCGCCCTGTTCCAACAAGGTTTCCATGACATGATTTTTGCCGTTGACTCGGCAAAAACATGGTGGGGACACGTTAAGAGAATTCTCAAGCCCAGAAAGTGCACTTTCATCTCAAACAAAATTTTGCAGTTGGGAAAGATAGTGTGTAAAAAGCCAGTTGTGCACGCTGCATCTAGTACCAATTTCAGAGAACTATTGGATGGTTTTTGTGTGTTTTTGTGGTGACAGGCACACTGCCCAGAGTTGAGAGCTTCAGGAGCACCACTAAATTGTTTTCGCCAGTGCCTTTTGGGTAAAGTAAGGCAACTGAACTACAAGAATAAAACCAAAACGGGGAGCTTGGGCCTCACTCGTGTGTATCAACGGTGAATGTGTGACCCAACCGCCCTTAAATTATTTTTTCTAAACGTGCCTTATAAATGTGGCAAATATTTCAATGCACAAATTTTGCAGCCGCAATGTTCCATTTTCTGCACATTTGGTGCAACCACGCAATACCTAAAAGTGAAGAACCTGTGACTCCACAGTGATTTATCGCTCGTTCCGAGCGGGGACAGCAAAAAAGAAACATCAGTAAAGTGAACATCAAAGTGCCATGTTTGACAACTAATGACAATAGACATTTTTGAAGCCCATGCGCTTTGAGCTTTACTGAGTTTGGGCTTCTGAAGGCGCCGAAACGAAGACCTCCTGAATACGTTACGACTGAACAAAAGCCAGCTGGATATTAGCCAAATAGATGTTGGTGGCGTAGATATTTAAATCCTAATTTATACGGTCACAGGCTGGCGGGTTTGCTGGACGTCCAACGCATACGCAGCTTCTAAGTAGAAAAGCAGCCCATTGCCGCACATCCCAGGTTTTAAACGGTGCATAATAAGGAAAGATTATTTCCGGGATCTAAAGATCTGAGTCAATTTAGCGAGAGTTCTCACACAGTTCACTGCAATTTTGTTTTACATGAATAATTAGTCAAGAGGAAGTTTGCTAATTGATGAGGCTTTTTATCTCCATTTTTTTGAACCTGACTTTTTGATCAACCGAAAACTTTTCGGTTAACACAAATTAGAATTACCAGCTCTATGTTAAAAATGGTGATTCCTAAACAGTGGAGTGCCCATTTAGCTGCACTAAATGCAGCAGGGGATAGCCTTGTGGAATGTTAAAAAACAGTGTTTTTGTTCTCAGTGCGGATTACATAGGCAGCTGCAATGGAACAAAGCTTTGAAAGCAATTTTGTCAAGGCACATAAGTTAACATGAGGCGAGCCCGGGTTTGTTACAACTGCCAGGTTATCACTAATGCGAGGGTAACTTACAAAACCCCGACGGCCGCTGCGCGCCACGTACTGTTGATAATAAAACTACGCCTATTGAAGCCCGTGTGACTTGTCCGTATTTGGACGTGCCTACTCCAGACAGGTGGGCACTATTGGTTATCGGGGGTCACTATGGACACCCCACCACAATCCAGATGAACATCCATATATTAAGGCAAACAACAGTTGAGTTCTTCCAGAGTCGTAATGCAACTCAGTTTGCCACCTGTTACCTTCCTTCTGCAAGCTCATGGCAGAAACCTGAACCGTGAATACGGGGCCATATCCAGCCCCACATGCATCCAAGTTTATATCCCCAATCAAGCGTGGTGGTGCTACTGGTTCCTATTACCCACCACCCAATATGTTCAAGGACGTCAGGCGATGTGAGACGTCTTCGAGCTTTTGACTATCTCAGGACTGTTGCTGACGTCAAATTGTCAAAATTCGAAACAATGTAATTTGACAAACGGTATTTGGTTTTACGGCCGGCACTTCAACCATAAAAGACACCCAGTAGTGGCCCCGTTAATTTCAGCGAGCGCCGAAGCGTCGTCGAGCGGGGAAATTACTGTGCATGCTTACTAATGAACAGCGAAAAAATAATAGGTGGACAAGTAAAGTATTAGATGGGCGCGAAGTAAATTATGAAGAGTGTCGGTGCTGCTGCTACGGTCCGCTTTCCGGGATGATGTCTCCGTTACTCCGTGCAACCCGGAAATGATATCAACAGTCAGCCGTACCTACCTGCACAATGGTGGCCGCGCGTTTATAGCGGTCGGGTCGACTTATTTGTTGCAAACAGCAGGGTGAACGTGCAGCAACACAGGACTGACGAAGAATTTCTAATGTTACTTTCCCCTTTTCGATTTTTGGCGCAGGCACTGGGTAAGCGTGTGTGCGTTACCGCCATACGCCCAAGATACAAACAGTTGTGTGTAGCTGCTCATATCCGCTACGCTGTATGCTCAATCCAAAGCGATTAAATCACCTACCAGCAAGAGATTTGTAAAGGGATAGCTGGAGGAAAGTTGCTCAAGAGTTTGTACGAGGAATTGGTCATCTTCCGGAGGACTCGAGGGGCACCGGTAGACTGAGAAGAAGAGAATCGGTCCCTGCAAAAGGGTTTGGGTCCACATTGCATCGCAAAAATGTGCAGCAGTGGTATCGAAAAGGAAAATCGGGATGGGCAGGGCAGCATGTAAATATAAAGCAACTCCTCCAGCCCTCCCGCTTTTTGAGTCAGTTTGAAAAATATAGCAGTCGTCTATAGAGATCTCCGCGTCAGGGGCATCTGGTGTGAGCCAGGTTTCTGTAGATGCGGTTATGGACGGCTGTCTGAGGCTAGCTTTAAGTTTGTTGAAAAGACTGAGGCAGTTTACGGACAAGCACTTCAGCACTGTCTCTGCTGCCCATGAAAGTGGGGTGCCGAGAGGGGTGCTGCCAGAGGGGTTAGCAGATCTAATGGCTGTACGCCGGGTTTGAGTCCAAGGCACCAAAGAGGCCTTTGCGGCATACCTGTCTGCCTCCTGCCTTGGTGGTTTTTGAGAGACACTTTTCATTTGCAGGTTTTTTTGCCCCGTGGCAGTCCGGTTTTTGCGAACAATTTTCCCTGGGGTGACTTCCTTTTTCACATCGTGAGCGAAAATTTTGACCGCTTCTACTTGTAGCCCTTTCAATACCGTCTATTGGACGACTAAGCTTGCTGTCGTTCAGAGATTTAGGGCAAACAGGCGTCTCTTCGGTTTCCTGGGCATTTTGGCGTGGTTTGATCGATAATTTGTCTCTGTGAGGCCCTGTGCATTAGTTGACTGCACCAAGAAGTATTCCATGTCGTGGCGCTCCCATGAAGCTCATTTTTGCAGAGGACTGCACCTGGAAGTTGGCCAACAGCTTTCTAATTTTGTGAAGTTTATGTGGTTTGTTTGACTACAGCCACTTTTATTCGTGTTGGTGTGGACTCCCGAGTCGCAAGCGATCAGCATGGCCAACTGGGTCCACGAAGGACTCTCCGCTTTGCTGTTGTCGTGGTTATAGCTTTGGCTGTCAGTGCCATGAGTGACGACTGTGTCCACAA
Organism: Opisthorchis felineus; assembly: GCA_004794785.1. Classification (NCBI taxonomy): domain Eukaryota; kingdom Metazoa; phylum Platyhelminthes; class Trematoda; order Opisthorchiida; family Opisthorchiidae; genus Opisthorchis; species Opisthorchis felineus. The sequence continues at coordinate 614,307 of SJOL01011688.1, read as the reverse complement.
TCTGAGAGGCCACTTATGACGGAGTGGAGCTTAAGACTTGCAGTTTCACGTTCTCAGTGGATGTGTGGTCCTCACAGCATTCCCAGACGTCAAGAGCAACGCTTGATTTGTTGGTAGGCTCCACCGTTTGTCTCCTCACATCTGGTTTGGGTGTGGAGTTTACTGCTGCGCGTTTATCGTCCGCTACGGAAATAAGCGATGATAGCTCTAGGCAGTTTGAACGCCGCGTCTACTCGAGGCTTGCCTCCTTCCAAGCATTGCTGCCTCTGGTAGTCGAAGGGTCTGCGATGGTTGAGCAAAAGCTGCGTTCCGGAGTCGTGTCCGGTTGTGTCGGCGTCCTTTTAGGAGCACGAGGGGCCGTAACTACAATCGGTTTGTCCATTAGTTTGGGGTAGGCTGAACTGGAGCCAAGAGGAAGCCTGTTTCGTGCCTCCCCTATAGGGACTTCTGTGGCCCAGCTTTCTTGCATCTGGAAGGCAATCAACGGAAATACGCCTGATCGTTGTGTAATCCTTCTGAATGCTAACAGCCTGCTCCAGGATCTCATGTACGACAGATTAGGAGGAAAGGATGACTAGAAGCCCAAATTTTCGCTCGCTTCTCTTTCCGCGTAATTACTGAGCGAAACGATCCGTGTTCAGGCTTTGCGGGGACACCGCCAAGGAGAGATTGTGCCAGTTTCTATGGTGATTTTTCTGGAGAAGTACCTTCAGATGATCAGGCTGCTCTCCCCCATGCGCCTATCCATTCATGACGCTGTGGTGCTCTTGAATGCCGCATCGGATAGCTGGATGATCTTCGCAGCCAACGAGCCCAAGATGGATAGCGCTAGGTATTTGTTCGGGGAAGAAATTTCATTATCACTTTTCATCCAGGCCGAGGTTTTCTTTGTGTTTGCTTCCTTGAGAGCCCCAGAAAGGAGCGCCAGTTTTGCATCCAGTATCCCGATTGAAACGGAACACTCGCACTGGTCTTCCCGATTCAGCAGTGGGGACTTGGTTTCGTTTTTGGCAGCTCTCTTTCTAGTTACTGTGTTCATAGCACCCCCAAAGCAGAGGCAGCTGGCGCAGAAAAACGGGTTAGGAGAGCTAGATAATTGGCTTACCTGGTCGTCCTGTAAACCCGTGCATTTAAAGTGCCACCAGGCCTTGCAGTTGTGACATTGCATATCACGCTTACATCCGATGGACACCTATTTCACACACGTCTGTTGTGGTTCATCGATAGCTGCAGAGAGCAGCCTGTATTGATCTGGATCATGACTAAGACAGCAGGAATTAAGTGCAAGCTGACAGAGCTTTTGACGCAAAGGTTATGTAAGAGTAAAAAATCAACGAAACGTCACGTGTTAAATCTGCAAATGGATTAAACAGCGGGAGAATTCTCTCACAAATTTGCACGAGCGAAACTAATTCCAAGCGTATTGCAACCTTTGACGCCGCTCAGTATTCGCACAATGGATTATTCGAAAGCTGCGACATTCTCAGGGTGGACACTTCATAGTGTAGGATGCCTATGTATTATGAATAATTCTGCAAATGGTCTACATGGGTGATTTGTTTAAGTGAGGGAATCTCTAAAGTCATCAAACAATACCGACTGAATACGTTGCCTAATGCAACAAGATATCGCGAAAAGGTAAATCACTTACGATGGGCCGAACTTGCAGGTCGTGCTGCACGTGAAATAATTCGTTAGACTTTCTAGGAACTAAATGGTCCTTGTGGATACGAAATATGCCGAGGTGTTACCCCGTAAATAATTTTTTGCCATTTATATCTGCATGACTGCTCCAATACCGAAGTATGTGTTCAGGTACCTCGAAAATTGCTATTACGAGTTAAGATCACGGAAGCCGCATTTATTGTTTTCGGGTGATTCGTGAAAGTGTGTTGTTGAACAGCAGTGTCTCAATATAAACTGCGAAATATGCCAGGACGACCGTGGCGCCGATCATAGCGGACAGCTGAACGAACCTAGCTAACGCACACAACTAAGATGAGGCTAGGGGCCGGGGGCTAAGAACCAAAAATAAATTATTCATCTGTGGACTCATCTTTGGGACAAGCCTGAAGGGCATCACCGCACAGCGGGCAAGGTTCACCATCACAACAGTCGACGTGACATGATACGCGATCCGTTGCACACCAGCGATCACCAGTACATGGCGGCTGGTGGCAGAGCACACAAAAGCCCACGTCCGTGTCCATAGACCACAACCTCGGTTGAGGTTCAGTATCCTCGGCAAATGATGACAGACTGTCAGTTACAGACGTTGAGCCTTGACGCAGCAGGATTTGTCCCTGAACAATCAAATGCCTAATGATCGCTGTGACCAACCTGGGTTCTATCCCCTGAAGCTTATCCACCACTCGTTTCAGCTGTTTACGCAGGCAGTCCAAATCTATCGGCGGTGGTTTGGGAACAAGTATGAGGGGTACACACTTTTCCGATAGGTTGTAATCCGACGGCCACCGTTGGTTAAATGGGCAGCAACCTAAGAGAAAATCTATGAAGGATAGTTCTTACTGCTTCGAACCGACTGATCTCTAAATGAAGTGAACAGGTGGATGCAGGAGAGCCAATTCGCCTGACAGAAGGGGCATGTGCATTCTCCAGAAAAGGTGTCAGCCGTCTGGGAGCACCTGGATGTTAGCGCCAAGTTAGTTAACGCAGGTTGACCTTGCCTTGTTTTTCCCAACACCATGATAGTGCAGCTTTGGCGGTGGCGGCCCTAAGTGCCGAAAAACGTAGTCATTCAACTGTAAACCTTTAGAGCGTAGCCGTCACCCTCTAGGGTTTCCATTCATTTGCTGTGGGATAGCGTATGTATCCCAAATTTCCGCATGAGCCACTCGGCGTTCCGGGACACCTTTTGTATGGCGTGCTCCAGTGTATCGCAGTGGTGCACCCGGTTTTTCAGGCAGCCTTTTGCATTCTCCATACTGTTGTTGGTCACATTACCAAAATGGACCATTTCGGATTATGCGCGCGCAGCCCATCTGCGGGTGATGTGCGGCCAGTGGGCGTAAGATAAGAGACGACTCACAGGTCCGTGCGGCGCGGTATTTGCAGACATTGCCTGAATCTGTGCGCTCTCAGTATGATAAGCAAGAGAGGTACTGCACGGTATTTTCCAAGCGAGCCATGCGGTGAACTATGTGCCGGCTGTCCGCAGTGTGTCTGTGACCGAAAATACACGGGGGTCATGTGATACATACGTGCTTCCTTATAGCTTTTCTAGTATGAAAGTAGCACAGCATGACGTTGCAGGCGAACACGACTCTTGCAGCCCGCATTTGTGCCGCCAACTTGTCCGTGACGAAAGTCTTCACTTGATACTGCTCCCCCATCATTTTCTTGAATGAGCCGAACAGTTCACGCATGGGGGCAATCTGTTCGCTTTCCACGAAGACATGTATGACCGGATGCCTGGTCCCCATGTCATCCGTGATGAGAAGTTACACAGCTTGCCACTACAGGCCGGATATTAGGTTCTTTAAAAACGTGCCCAAAACGGTCTGTTGCATGCGTTCCGTCGATGTTTACTACATCTGGAAAGCGTCGAAATAACGCTATCTTCTGCCAGCTGGAGAAGCATATGTGGCTATAGTGACCTTACCTTGACTGCATCACAAGCGCGCGCCCAGTCCCTCGAAGTTTTGCCACAATAAAACACAACTATGCGGCACTTACTCAGCTGAGCTGGTGGACACTTCCGGCGGTAGTTGTACATGTCCTGAGTGGCAAGGACTTGCCGCATTCACTGGCCACAAACTGCCGCAATTCACACGACGGCGTTCCACACTTCAGGAGAACCCTGCAGGTCCCCAACTGCTCTTCGGTTAGCCGTCGATTTAACGGAAGCCGATTGCAAAACACTTGGAAACCCTACGGTTGTGTTCAAGTTAATAAGAGGTGACTGCGAGATGGTTCTCCTGTCTCCTTAGACTGTACTGTTTTTTATTAGAAGACACACTCAGCTTACTAACTTCTTCGGATTTCTCGACTCCCTGTTTGTCTTGCAGGCCGCCTGATGCATTTATAATGCACCCATTCGTAAAGCAAATCAGCGTTGATGCTTCGATTACTGGGCGGGCGCAGAAATACCACATAATAATCCTTCATGTATTCATTTAACGCCGTGAAGTAGGAAAAGGATACAGCCCCATATTTCTCAACAAACATGTGCGGAGCCACTTGTGAATCCATGCCGTAACAAGTACAAGTTAGAATGCGCGCCAAAAACTTAGAAAAGAGATGAATTAAAACAAATCGCAAAAAATGAAGGTAGATTAGGGTGATCTCTGGTCTGAGCATATATGCAACAAAATGCAACATTTTGGTGTAAAAAGTTTTATTTCAATCGCAAAAGTTTTGCGGAAAAAAGCATTGTGCTTCCGAGGCGGGGGTCTTCCACCTGTCAAGTATTTTCAGCCAGCAGGCAATAATAGTGTGCCGCAGACTGTGAGCAACACAAATCATGTCAAAGTCAAATGCACCGCCAAGAACCTTACACATCTGACACTGTTTCTGATAGCTGAATCTCCCAGTCTCGCAATTTTGTTTGGTACAATACGGCCCGAGGTCACTGCGGGAATTTTGGTGGCACGAGATGCGCGTCTTCAAGTGTGCCATTTCTGGTTGGTTACTTATTTTATTTTTACCTGGGAATTTCTTAGGAGATGAGATGTTTTCTGACTCTCATAAAATAAAACTCATCGACGACGCCATTTATGAGGTCGATGCTAAGTTCGTCAACGTGTCGAACAAGGTTGATGATAATCTTATCGGGGCGAACCCTTCTGCAGAAGAAACTGGAGAAAATTTGGACGATGGAGTTGAGCGAGTCATTGACCTGGTGCATGGAAATAGGCTTTGCGAAACTCAGTTTGACCCGAAAGGTTTCAAAGTTTATTTAAAGGTAGGGCGTGCATTTACTCACTACTATTCGTAACGTAGGATTACTTGAAAAAAGTGAAGGAATTGGTCGCGAAGAAAGATCCTGCGCGAGTCGAAAGTTTCCAGAAGGCCGTAGAGACCTACATGAAGAATGTCCTGCTCAATTTCAAAGATTATCAATTCTTTATCGGCGAAAAAATGGATCCTAACGGTTGTGTCGCCTTGATGAATTATCGCGAGGATGGAATGACGCCTTACTTTGTGTTCTTAAAGGATGGGCTCGTAGAGGAAAAATATGTGAGTTTTGCGGGAAACTCTGATGACTTTCTTTCTAGTGATTCTGATTTTGTATTACAACTCGGAACCCCAGTGCAATGGAAGTTCTCTTTTCCCTGGTGGGCCTGGAATCCCGCTCGTGCTCGTTCTTACTTCTTTAGTCATTGCAATTCAAAGGTGCTCCCTTGCTAAATGAGGCTTCTAATCTACTTTGAGGCGCATTTCCTATTGCTCCCAACGACCAGTTCAACGGAGAATCTTAAATTTATGTCCTTCCCGTTTAACTGCGGGTGTGGTATTCGGTGGTTAGCTTACGTTAATGGTTTTAGCCATGCGGCGGTCGTAGGAGTGCAGAAAGCCACAGTCCTGGAAGAGTGCAGACGTGTAAGGGCTTGAAAAATGGCATCAGGTAACTAAATGGCTTCTGATTGCCCATCCAGTAGGAATTGGATTACACAACAGCGTCATTCCTTGTTACAAGGCACCAAGTTCGCCTCTGCGCTCATCTCAGTTCAGTTGGGACGTCTGTTACATGTGAGCTGAAGCGTGGTCGATGAGATGGGGAGGTTCGAAATAAGGAAGCTAATGCAGCTGTGAAAGTTCAGAAACCGGTTTACTCAACATGGAACGCACCTCATCCCTCAAAAAGGGTCTTTACTATTGAGTTTGGTGCACAGCAAGAACCAGTTTCCCTGCTGGCAAGAAGCGCCTTTTATCACACGTGAGTTGACTACGAAATGGTTATTCTGAGGTGACCGTGGTCATTCCGCGAGGCTCCCCGTGTTAATATCTTATTAGTTCAAAAGCCACAAAATTGAATCCCCAGTACCGGTGAAATTTGTTCATACCACAACTAAACCAGTCAGGTAATCCGTCACAGAGACCCTTTTATAAAACTTGGTTGGAGAGTGACGCAGTAGAGAAACAACCGTCGAAGGGACCGCCTTGGGTGGGTGAGCAGCCATTTGGGGAAAAAAGGAAGGTGTCAACGGTGGTCTGTTTTCGCATACCTGCTCTGTTGTATTCAGCAAGCAAGGCGACCTAGTTGATGGCCCCACGTGACGGCCGATGTGACATGGAATTTTTTTTATGAGTGTGGTTGTACGTGGACTGGGGTACTGCCAGGACGCCCAAACATAGATAGGAGGACGAATGGGGTCCTCAACCGAAGCTCTTGACTCGAAAGCCTAACCACGAAGCAGCAGTGGTTGACTTTCACAGCAGCCTACATTTGTAAGGAGCAAGCCGCCGCACAAGTCCGAACTATTCACCAACCTAGTAGGAGTTGCTCTGTGGCTGTCGCACGTATGCGTTTCGGTATAGCTCAATGACTTTTGAAAGTGCACAACCCGTAGCATCCCTGTAGGGTCTAGTCTCTTCGTGACAGACTACAAATTGTCTGGAATGAAAACAACTCCTAACGGAACGAGGCGCCGCGTCGGTGATTCCATATTCAAAAAATGTGCAAGAATATCGTGCGGAAGACACCGGGGCATCAGCCTAGTGGCTAAAGTTTCTAAAGTGTTCTCTGGCGTTATCCTACGCAGCTTGACCGTCATCGCGAGAATCGAGCTGCGTTTCGCCCTGTTCGGAGTTGCATCGATCATATCTTAACTTTGCGGCAATTCTTGGAGCTGTGCAACTTCCGGTGTCTAACAATGCCAGTGTTCCTCGATCCGAATTCTGCTTTTGACTCCACTGATCTTCAGGAGCGATTAAGGATGTCCCTTCCAGATTCTTGCCTCTCATAAAGGCTCCATATGCCTTCTTCCGTGAGCGTGTACTTGGCGAATTCTCCACCACCACATTCTCACCACATCCGATGGCATGAGGTAAAAATATCCTCTGTCGCCCTTTATCTTCAACTTCGTAATTGGTATGCTGCTCGAGTCTTCATTACTTGGCTCCGACACCTCGAGGGTCGAAGTACTCCCAGAGCGTTCGCTGCAAGATTGGATGGGATCAGTTCTCATGTTTGCAGGTGAGCCGATTGAAGTAGTAGATAAGCTCGTTCAGCTGGGCAGCTGCCCAAGTCCCAGCGGTCTGGCGAAAGTCAAAATCACTTCCTGAAATGAGGAGGCCAGGCCAGTGTTCGCAAACCTCCGACATCTATGTCACCGACGTGACATCAGCTTTACTGTCAAGTGTAGAGTGTACAATGCCGCCGTCCGATGTGTTCTGCTTTGTGGATGAGAGACGTGGTCGCAGCGTGCGGAAGACCTTCGAAGGCTCTGTTTGAGCAAAGGTGCATCGAAAGCATTGTGTGAGTTGTGAGTGTTGTACGGCAGTGAAGCATCAGTGTTGAACACTGATGGCATGCTGTCGATAATGATGATGATATGAGTCTGCTATCCGGTCAGTATTGCTGATGTACGCAAGGTGGCTTTCGGGAAAGCTCATTCTCCCTCGATTGATTAGCCCATCACAGCACAGGTTACGCTGGGTAGGCCTTGTGATTTGTATGTCAGATAACTGTTCGCCTGGAAGACCTTCACCAGCCTTGTGTCTTATGGAGACGATCCAGGAGGGGTTAGTCCATGACTCAGCGAAAGATGAAAGCCTTTACCAGTCAATTCAGTCGCTTCCCGTCTTTCTGGATGGGCGCCACGGGAAGAGACAACCCAGTGTTTATTGACCCTGACGGATAATGGTGATAATGCAGGCAATTGCTGTCTTGCATCAAAGTTACCTCCTTCATTCCGTAGCTGTCAATCGGTGCCATCGAATAAACAACCATTCGGTGTCAATGAACGGATTGGGCCAGCTCGTGGCTCTTTTTCCCTTATTCTCCTTATCCTCGGTGAAAAAAAACTGTAGTAGCATTACGATGCACGGTTTGCGGGCTGAATAACTTACTGACTCGTCGACCGTGTGGGCTTGCACCAACCGATCCGCAACGGGACGGTTGAAAAATGCTTTCTTCAGAGTGCCCGTGTCAGTCAGGTGTCGCGGCGTGAGAACTGGTTCAGCGATGTGGGGGGCTGTCGGTTCCGGCCGGCTCGCAGATATCGCGCCCAAGGTCGATGCAAGAGAACGAGTCGCCAGCCTTAACGGATGGGCCCACAAGTAGGGCACCGTTAATGGAATTGCGACAGGTAGAAAAACTAAAAAAAGAGGGAACAAGTCAGCAGTATGTTGTTCTTCCTCGTCCACCCTGCTGTATGCAGCAAGTAAGTCAACTAATCCATTACACAACTTGACGACCCTTGTGACAAAAAATTATTTCTGGAGTCGGGTCTGTACGCGCCATGTAATACTGCCGGGGCGCCCAATCGAAGCCTGCAAGACGATTACGAACCTCGACTTAGAATTCAGCTCGCAAGATTCAGGTATTTGGGGAGAAATGCCATAGGTGTAAGAGGTTGGCAAATGCTTCCCTGGCCTTCCCGATTCGAGAAGTGATCTCACCTCCAGCCAATCCACCGGCACTTATACAACTGTCCAGGTAAACAAATTTATCTACCACGTCGGTTGGCTCGTCTGCAAGCATGAGGTTTGGGTTTGATCCAACCCAGTCTTGTTGCAGCACTTGCCGCTTTGCAGGTGTGGAGTGCATGCCAAACCGTGCGGCGCAACTACTTAGTTTATTTGAAATGGTTTGCATCTTTGAAGGATCTGAACCAAGGAGAGCAATATAGTCCGCATAATAAATGTCTGTAAGTGAACGTCCCCCGAGGTTTCAGAGACAATGAGAGAAATTTCAACCAGCACATGAGTAGCAAAGTTGAAGAGGAGAGGGCAGCCTTGTCTTACCCCCGAATATGGTGAACTCAAGCGAAAGTTTGCCGTATACTCGTACGCGCTGACCGGAGTTCGCATACAGTGCCCTCATATGGAATATAAATTCGGCAGGGACTCCTTTGATCGTAAGACACCACCAAAGTTTCTGACCATCGACAGAATCAATAGCAGATTTCATATCAAGAAAAGCGACCAACGTGGAACGTTTGAAGAGGCGACACTATTCAGGAATTTGTCTCAAGGTAAAGATACGGTCGAGCCTGGAGCGAAACCCGGCTTGATTCTCACGAGTCCGTTCCTCCTGATAATCGGTAGGTCAGAGGGCACCTTAGATACGACGAATACGAAGTTGATTCCATGATGGTTTTCTCATGGCGTTCCGGCACCCATTTTGAAGACTGGTATGGCGGTCGAGTAGCTCCATTCTACCGTTTTCCTTCCAAATTTGGAGTACGCTTGTAAGATTTTTCACCATAATCTCACCCACCTTGAAAAGTGCGGGATGCAGACCATCCGGACCAGATGCCTTGTCGCGCTGAAGGATTGATGTCTCACGATGGATTCCTGCTCTTCACGGTGATCTGGTGTTTATGTTCCATTCAGACCTGCTGGGTTCTTCCAGCGGATGTGTTGAAGGAGATCAGCTGAACTGTTCTTTGAAGGGTTCGACTCACCGCTCAAGACGATTTTGTGAGGGATTGCGTCTTTTTTCGCATATAGTTTCTCTGACACGTGTCTTCTTTTGACCGGTTTATCGAATCGGCTCAAATAGGACGCGGCTGTTGCCTACAGCGAAAACCATCTCCGTCTGCTGGACCCTTGAAATCTACTAGCGTTTTCTGTTATTCGAGCTCTTGATACTCCGGTGCTTGCACCATCACGATCACCTGTCTGACAGCAATAAGATCTGCTGATTTTCATTCAGTTGGAAAAAGTTTGGAACCGACTGAGAAGTCATCGTTTTAGAGGGGCTTCGTAAACAATCGGTAGTTTTTCATTCTTGGCAACGTTTTGCTTTTGACACAAAACCATCATCAGGCCAAGTGCACAGGTCATCAAGTTGGCCAGGTTTTAAGACAGACGGAGAACCAATCAGTAAGACGTCTTCATATTAGCGTACTGGATCAGTGTTGAGTGTTGTCGGTTAGTGTGGTTGCCAAAATCTTGTGTTGTTGGGTTGGGGAAGTTTCAAATTAGTTCCGATCGGGTTTGGTTCCTAAATCCTCCACTTCAAAGTGCTTCAATTGATGATTCACCGCGGGTGCCTCTTCCGGCCTTTATCGTCCAACTTGGGCATTCATATCACCCGCCAGGACTACTATATCCGACCTTGCTGACTGAAGCGATCGCGACAGATCTCGATGAAACCTGTCCTTTTCAGTCTCAGAACTGCAGTATATCGGGACGTATGTGGATACGACAAATTACCACCATTTACCGCCTCGAGCTACAACAATCTTATTTGATCCAGGCAACCATAGAACGCAAAGATGACTGTTTACTGGGATCCAGTCCAGTAAAGCGCTTGCAGCCTTGGAGCTGAGTGCAACTCCCACACCGTATATACCACGAGTCACCGCGTCAGGATCACCAGGTGCCCGAAGAATGAAATGTGGTGAGCTCATCCTAAGCGGCTTGAGTTGCGTGACCGAAGTGGGCTATTGTATGCAAGTTCCAGAGACAACATACATTGGCATGTTGGAAATGCAAGAGATGGCTTTATTTTTCTGGATGATGGTTGAGACGCAGAAGAATGGACAGAGCTATGGCAGATGGGTTGATCACACCGCATCATTCGATGGGTTGCGGAAGGGGTGTGGGGGATGGCCACTGTGCGAAGAGCTGCAAGAGGGAATGATGCATTCTGGTTGCCCAATCCGAAGAAGAGAGTCTTGTTGAGGTACCCCACCTTGAGCCTTTCGTCCCATAAGTCTGACCAACAAAGCAATGGGAGGATGTAGGGTTTTGTTCACGGACCTTGCTTCTAATCCCTGACTAAAAATTCTGGACCGCAAGGCAGCGGTTAAGGTTTTTCGGGGGACCTTCCCTAGTCACTGATTAAATAGTCTCACCCACTTGGTTGCTGGGGGCCGGCCTGGCCCAAGAACTCAGGGAGTAAAGCGTTACTGTCTCACTTCTAGTGCAGCTACGCAGTGCATGTGCCTTTTGAGTAGCACCGGGCTTTCATTTTAAAATTATTTCGCCTATTTTGTAATGCGCCAATGGTCACGGTCAACCGTTGGGAGGTTTTTAGGACCGACATTTTCCAACCCGTCCTTTCTCGGTGGAAGGCAGCTCCGCTGCTTACATAAATATGGACATGCTAATCGCCTGATGGAAACGCCTTCATTCCTATCGCAGAGGTCACTGCGATTTTACCTCCAGACCACCTCGTAATACGATTTCACACAGTATAGGGACTCAGTATTCTTCTTTGGGTGCTCCTCGTTGGCCTTCCTTTAGGTACTGAGTTCCAGTCAGCACAACCCGCAGGATCATTGCAGCACAGAAGCCCGACCACCACGACCAGGTGACAACTTTAGTTCAAGCATCAGACCTCTAATAATTCGTCCAACCTGTTAGTGGTACGTGGACAGCCACTATGGTTCACTGGTCCACGGAAGCGCTCAAACCGTTGTACGCCGGCAAAGACCAGTCTTTCCGTGACGCTGTCCCCGTTGATGTTCGTGGATCTCGACATGGTCCCGAATAATGTGGCCGCTGCATAGTTGTACCCTAATGATAGGAGGATTGCACTTTTAGTTTGCATCTGTCCATTACTTCCCAAATACTCCAGGATAGGTCAACTTCGAAAGCGCTCATTGTGATAGTGCCTACTTATGCACATCCGTAAGAAAACTCTACTTCGATTGGTTGGTCGGAGAGCTGAACGGTGTGCTTCGATTCTGTAAAGGCGCGCAAAATGCGGCACTAGTAATACGAGTGTTTGGCACTACTGGGAGGATCAGTGCAACTATGTGAAACTGTGTATTTATACGAGGTTGGTGAAGGTTTTGACAGCCTACTATCGATTTCGCGATTCGAGCTCATCAGGTATGGGTGGTGGCTGAATTCCTGTCAGTCTTATCCTTGTTGAACACTCATTTAAAAATGACCTAAGCGTTAACAGAAGGCCCAGCTGAATCCGTCGTTTTCGTAATACTTCGAAACCAGATAAGACATAAGATGGTCTCTGCTGGTAGTTACGAAGAGCCCTGTGTTACCGATTGATACTTGTCACTACGCCTTTTCGAATTAGGGTAAGGTTTTTCGGGATACTCCTTCGATTCTGATGAACAGTTCACTGATCCGTAATGCACAGTAATGGATTTGAATGGTATATAACATTAAGTGCTTTAGCAAGAAGTGCATCTTGCCAATCAAGCACCGTTAAATCGCATGATACTCTGTTGTGGGTGATACCAGCATTAATCGAGTACTAGTTGTTTGAAGCGGAAACCCAATATTAACGCTATTAGACAGAAATCCGAAAACCGCTTGGCTGATGCCCTAATTGCGACGTTTAGCAACACGTCATCGGTTTTTGATAGTGTTCAAACAAATGTTAGACAATTTCGGAATCTGCATAATTCGTCTGTCGTTAGTCAGTGATAGAGCGTGCACAATTAACACGCTAGTCCGGAGCGGTGTGGTCACATTTGGTCTGGGCTCATGGTATGGAATGGCTGGCCCAACACCGGATCGATCACATTCATCTGCCAAACGAGTAGCTAGTATGTACGGGTCTCACGTACAAGTTCCTTATGCGCTAAGCCAGGTCTGTCTATTGCAAGGACTGGTTTGGCGACCAGCTAAATAAGGAGTACAATGACAGGAAATCTTCCGGAATTTGCTTTCCATGCTGATGCATGATTTGGTAATCATATATAGTGAGCACTAACTAAGCACTAAGCTCTGTACAAATCGAGGGCATTACTGAAACAAACCGAGTAATCTTGGTATTTCTGGCCACCTGCATCCTGTGAATGGCTTAGACAAGTCGCGGACAGATCTATATTTCATGGGAGTCAAAAACGGTTTTTATGACCCACAAAATAAACGTTCTGCGTCGTTCAGTATTATACGAATCAGAAAGGATTCCGACCGAGCTGAATTGTCTCGTCATGCTTCTTGATACTAAAACTAATCTGTCCCCAGGTGCATTGTTTTAAGGCCTTGTAAATTTTGCCTGAATCTAGTTACTTGTGTTTTGGGGATTTAGTACAAAATCGGGTTTCTCACGTGCTGCGAGTTTAATCACGGTCGGCTGCATGGAACAGGGTGTGCGTAATTCGACGCAATTCTTAGCTGGACCCTGGGGTACAGGCAGTGAAGATCACCAAGCCGGCTTAAGGACGATTGATTTGCCAACGCCTGTTTGTAGCTAATCCTCCCCCCGAACGGCTTTTGTGCGACAAATCCGGAAAGTTCACGGAGGCGAGCACTGACCCACTGTGTTGAGGCATTGTTACCATTTTGTGAGATCAGGTTTGGCAAATGTTTTATTGGAAAGTATGTACGCTGTTTACTGTTAGGTGTTAATACATTCACACTGAAGGCGAGATAGCTCAGTGTTTAGAGCGCGAATCTACTGACCGGAAGGTCCGTGGTTCGAACCCGACCTCTGCTTCTCGAATTCCCTTGTCTAGGCTTGGGCAGCCTGGCAGTATCCCAGCTCTCGTACTTCCTTCTGGTGGCATGGCAGTTAGGAACTGAAAGGGTGCTACAGCTGAACTATTTTTTTGATACATCCACCAGTTGTTTGGAAACACCGATGCGCCCCAGGCTTCAGCGGATCAACATGCATGCTAGCGTACCATGCGCTAGTGACAACGCACCTCAAACCAGTCGGCGGAAGTGAGTAGTGCAAAGAAGCTGTCAGCAGTCTGTTTGAATAATAGATAAATCGTTCAACTGTTGCACCCTTTCGGTGCCTAGTTGCCATGCCACCTGTAGTAAGCCTAGACAAGAGCAGTCGAGATGCTGAGATCGGGCTCGAGTCATGGACCTTCTGGTCAGTAAGCTGGCACTTTAGCCACTGAGCTTCAATAATAAGAATATGTGTAGCATCGATACTGTTAACGATATGCTGAGGATCCGTTCTCGTTTGACGCCTTGATGGCTGTGGACGGTGTGGCAAACTGTTGAATGTTGCCGCGCTCAGTGCTTCGATACGTTACAATAGGCAGTCGACGGTGAGTGCCCTAAGCAGTTCATGATACCGAAGAACCTGATGCTTTTGCACTTGGGATCGCCTCCATTCATACTGAAGATATAATATCTCAACATTTTCTGCAGAAGAAACGAAGTTTTGTGGAAAAAAAAACAGAGTAAATACCATTTGCTATTCCTATGTCACTCCAGCCCGCTGAACTTGTAACAAAACCCGAATATTCGAATATTTGTGCGTACATATTGTTTTAACTTTCATAGTTGATATATCATCTTTCAGCATTTTTATAGCATTCAGCCATGGGATAATTTTGTGGGAGCTATTGTAGTGAGCTTGATGAAGTCGGCATGACCGTATGGAATATGGTTGAGTTAGGAATAGTTTGGTTGTTAGCTTTTTAAAAGCCGAAGGATCGACTTTGGTTAGTACATATGGAAGAATAACGACGCCACCAAATTTTGTGTTTACGGTTTCCTTTTCCTCGCCATTCTGGATGAGACGCTGGAAAAAAGTCCATGTTTTATTCGACAGTTTGACAGGTCTTATCAATCGATACGCCTAACCTAGAGAAAGATGCAATCTATTCAAGTTGTACGTTTTCGTACTGAAGAGTCCGTGCAACGGCGATTAATGTGAATGCGATATTTTTAGACTATGTCCTCGTGTGTTAGAACCGAACCATTTTTAACTCTACTGTCCAGAACAGCGTATGACATCAATGTCTGTAAATCGTAATTGATAGCCACGGTTTCAGAGCCCACGGTTATCGGTATTTTACCAGTTTCCACTATTATTGTACTATTGCTCATAGTAATGTTTCGGGATTTTCAAAAGATCTGACGTCTCGCTGCAGTTATGTACCGCCTACTTGTAAAGTATCTAAAAGAAGTGACTCCATAGATGCTTTCTGGATGCTGTTGCGGAAATCTCAGGGTGTACGTTTAGGTAGCCCGAGCTTGTAGATGGCGGCACGTTCATAGTTAAGCTAGCTTCCTAAATTTCCATGTATACTCACGCGGGTATCAAGACTGAGTAGTATGTGGCATTTGCTTTGTATTTGTCATGTGATTGGTATCGACCCACCTGTGCATTTCACACATGTCAAGTAGAGCTCGAGATAGCCGGTTGGTTACTGACCGGGAAGTCCGTAGTTCGAACCCGACCTCCGCATCCTCGAACGCTTCTGTCTAGGCTTGGGCAGCCTATCAGTATCAGCCCTCTCGCTTCCTTCCGGTGGCGTGGAATGCATGCACCTAAAGGGTGTTACAATTGACTGATTACGATTTTTTGCAATAGATGTTGCAGTAATCCATTTCAGAGAAAAAAGGCGACTAGGTGGCGAACCAGGTAATGACAGGTTAATTATTCATTCAAAATAAACAACACAGCTTTGGAGATTCCGCTTATGTTCAGAATCGGTTGAGAAAATGTACTGCTGACACAGATATGTTTCTCGGTTGTTCAGCCATACGCGCATCCGTATAAGCCGTGAGTCACCACTGTCGTAACCGTTGAACCTATGTCGTAATGCTTGGTGCTGCATCATCGTCAGCTGTAAAGAACTTCATAAAACTCAGTAGTGTGATGTCCGCTGCTAAAGCAGTAGTGGGACGAAGCCGGAAGTTCTCCTTCCTGAATGACGTTCAGCTTTCAGGGAGAATGGGTAACAGTGTACGTGACTAGCGACGGATCTTATGGAGCCCCTATGGATATCAGATTCAGCTTCCCTGTTGAGATAAAGGATAAAAAGTGGGAGATAGTCAAAATTCTTTCAATGGATTACTGGGCCAAGTCGAATTTCAAAATAACCGCAGGTGGACTGGTTGAAGAACGCGAAATGGTTTTGAGCACCTAGATAAGCACTAATCCGGTCGCGTTATCATGCACTAGTTGTGTTCCTTGCAACCGTTTATTTTAATATGGTATTCTTTATTAGCGATTGAGTTTTTGGTGTTTATGGGCATTTAAAGCCCATTCTCAAGATGTCACAGCAAGGTCATAATAGTATCGGCTGGCCTCCTTCAGCGCAACCGCTGGAAAAACCCAACGGGCCTGAGCGGAACATCTGGACCACCCCACCGTTGATAACAGAAATCCAGCGTGAGCTTTTATTTTGGTTGGTCCGTGCAACCGTTCCCCGGAAACCATCTTTGAAAGAAACCATCAAGGATCAAAGTGGCGTGACTACCTTCACTAAAGAAGGACGCCTCGACCGCTGGGCCGAGCTCATGGTCCGGATGACCTTCCAGCCGCAGTGTTCAAAAATGGATGTAAAGTCCTCGATCAGCGCTTGTCTGATCTATTTAACTACATCTGAGGAAAGGAGACCGTTCCAGACAAGTGGGTAGAATCGCTGATAGGGGCTTGTGGTGTGTGCCGTAATCACAAGAGGTTCAGCGTGACCCTGATCGTAATCGCGTCACTTCGTCGTCTCATGGTGGCTCGTGAAAAGCCGACTCAAAGCTGCTAATGGGATTCCAGGCCGTTAGGGGTCGCGTTGGCCAGATCTGTCGGGTGTTAATACAACGTCAATCACAAACGACCCACAGTGTTCGTATTCCTGAATTTCCAAGGCTCATTTAAGTCGGTTGACCGGTATGTTTTCCTTGACACCCTTGTCCTGCAAGGAATGCCCCTGATGTTTGTGAACATAATAAGTTCTTTGTATTCTCAAACTTCCGGGCGTGTGAGAGTATACGGAGAGCTCTCAGGAAGCTTCCGCTCACAATGTGGTCGATCTTAACTATGCAGATGACATCTTTTTCGTCTTCGAAGAGGAAAAGAAAGCGCAGGTGTTTTTGGATGAACTGACCAAAGTCCTTTGGCATTCGCTTTACATCCACAGTTTAAGTTCATGTTCCTGGGCATGCAGTCACTAAACACGCCCTTTACAGTCCAAGTACTAGAAGTTCTGAAGCGTTTTAAGTTTGTTTGAAGTCGTGTTAGTTACTACTGTAGTGTGATAGATGGGGTGAATGCATGAATCACTAAGGCTCGGGTCGCGTTTGCCAATTTGAGACACTTATGGTGGCAAAGCGACATGTCCTTGAATCTCAAGAGACGTGTATGTCAGGCTACAGCATGGAATGTTTTGTCATATGGCTGTGAGACGTGGCCCGTGCGAGCAGCGATACTGAGACATCTTCAGGTCTTCAACAACCGTCGTCTCGGAACCGTAGCTCATGTACGCTGGTGTCGGTGAATCCGCAATGACACGATTTAGAAGCAATTGTTCGGTTGCGCAATAGGGATTTCAATCGAAGAATGTGTCCTACACCGGAAGTTGCGGTGGTTTGTTCATGTATTGCGCACGCCGAATCGTCGTTTTCCGAAGGGAGCGCTGTTTTGCTTGCTCAATTCAGAGTGGCGTAAGCAGGGAGGTGGTCAACCGTTGACCTAGCAGAGGGAAATGAAATCGATTACGGAAAGTATGGATGATATCATTCCTCCAGTGCTCCAAGTAACCCGGCCGAAAGGGTCTGCATCCGCACTTTTTGAAGAAAGTGTTGAACAGTTTGACGACCCTACTGCCATCACCCTAAGCCATCATGGCAGCAGTCCTGCTCTCTGGCAGGTTCGTCGACTGTCGGGAGATACATGTTCGTGAGAATCAGGCTGGGTTTCAACCTTTCTGAGAATGATCGACTGTATATTTATCTTTAGACAAGTTCTTGGGCAGTGCCACTCTTTCAAACATCCTACGTTGTTCGTTCCTCTTGATCTCAATTGCTTTTGTCTCTTTCGATCGTCAGGAACAGTGTCTGACAATCAAAGGTGTCTCTTCCAAATTTATATTCCTTACGAGTGCATTGTATAACAACTCTTGTAGACACGTAGAAGTACGTTGCAAGCTTTCGTCTGAGTTTATTCCAGTAATGTAAGAAAAGAGGGTCTTCTCTCACTTTTCCCCTTCAACTTTGTCATTGACGTGCTGCTTGAAATTCCTCTGCCGATCTTTAGAACCTCGAGGATCGAAATGCTTCTGGGACGGTCGTTCACAGACATTTAGTATGCGAACGATATTGCTCCCCTTGGTTCGGATGCTTCAAAAGTGAAAACCATTTTAAATAACTTAACTAACTCTGCCGTACGGTTCGGTATGCGCCCTAAACGTCCAGTATGTATACCGCTGCTAAATGACTGCGTGGGATCAAACTCGAACCTCATACTTGTTGACGAACCGGTCGACGTGGCAGTCAAATCTGTTCACTCAGGCAGTTGTGTAGGTTCATGTGGACTGGCTCGAGAAGGGGTTGCTCCCCGCATTGGGGAGGCCAGGGCAGCTCTCACCAAACAGCGACGTCAATGGCGCCTGCGTGACGTCAGTTTGTCATC
>SJOL01011688.1:565505-576232 GCA_004794785.1 Opisthorchis felineus | reverse complement strand
GGAATGAGGTCCAAAAGGGCGAAACAAGTAGTTGGCTCTCGAAGAGTCTTATATCAATGAATATAAATTAGTATCTCGCCAACCATAACATGAAATAACATTTCTGTAACTCATTTGATTGAATTAGATCATGAACGGGAGATCCATGCAAGCCTTTTTGGACTCTTGGTAATAGTGGAGATATCGTCCTGCAGGTGAAGTCAGTCTGTGCCGAGAAGCACTCTATGGCAATTTCATCCTCATTGGGAATCATCAACAGCGCGCATCTCACGAATCTTTAGGGTGCTCCGAACTTTCCCGTCCACGCCACCTTAGGTTATGTTTCTTTTCCTTCCGAAGACCTACTTGAAAAGCAAGCTTCCGATAAACTTTAGTTAGGCTGAAACAGTCGTAATCCCCACAGAGATAGTGATCCGGTTGTGTAAGGTTTGCCCGTATTTTCCCAAACCAAATTTGAAACATGTTTACTTACTGGGTCCGAGTAGCACGTTAGTTGACGTCGAGGGATTCCGTTTTGTTGACCCGGGTTCGGGTTCCCGTACGGGTGCCTTAAAATTGGTTGCTAGCTTCCGTCTTCAAATAGTGTTCAGAAATGGTTTCATCAATGAAGATGTAAAAGATGGTGTTTTCTTTTTTTGCAGGTTATAAATAAAAATTCCAACCAACGTTAGGAAGTGTGGTGAATCAGTAAGTGACAGTCTGCTAATTCACATGAAGGCGTCCATAAAAAATTTGGACGAATTCTATTATGGGATCGAATTTAGGTCGGTCATATGTACTGAGCCCTCACAGAACTCCCATTTGCATAAGCAGTACTCGGTCTTCACAACGAAGCTCGCATTTCGAGAAAACTTCTCTTCAGTACCCTTTGAGAAAGTGTGCTCCCACTCCCCGGGAGGCGTCTTCTACTTCAGAATTGTTGACGTAGATTTTTCATGAGGATTTACCACGTTTACAAGTCAACTTATTTGTCGGATGTCTGCGACGCGTCTTCTAACCTTGACGACCTTCCGTACCATCCAATGGAACCAGGGGATTTTTTGGTTCAGTGAGATCGTAGTACAGTACGGTGAAAATGTGGTACAGTGTAAACAGACTAGCCACAAACAGGAAATTGAAGTACAGAAAAGAAATAAGACATTAGTTCAAAACTCAGTAACCACCAACGCCCACAAATAGGTAATTTCTTGGCAACACTGTCCTTACGCAACGTAGTTCTTTGGTCTTTCTGAGTCGTATGAAACTGAATCATCTACAAGGACATAGATGACATTTGCGGACAGCCAGAGTGCAATCTCACCAAGCTAATGCAGTTTTCAAGAGAAGTTTCATCTTGGCAGTGAAACTAATCTATGCTGAAAAGCCTGGCAACACTGTACAGGTATTTCATTCCTGTTGGGCATCAATAGCATCGCGTATCTCACGGAACTCAGAGAGTTTCGAACCCGCTGCCTTCCGACCAGTGGTTTCATACTTAACCGTTTGGCCATGCTTAGCTGATCATAAGTATGTTTAGGTCTCACTTAAACAGGACATGACGCCACTCATCCTTCAATAACTGACTGACTAATGCAGTTTGTATGCCTCAGTTAAATAAATGCAAGGTTACTGAAAATCCGGAGTATTTAATCCGAATGCATTAATCAACCTCAACAGTCCATTGGAATTACGCTTCAACGCCTAAATTTGTGCTACTCAATTACTGGAGACATTTCCTCAGGAGGAACTTCTTGATATTCTCCGAAGCTGACTCCTCGTGGACGAGGACACAAGAGTAAATATGAGTCGGAGCTAGAATACATTCTGGTCTTTTCTCACGGTTACCGAAAAATGTTTGCAGTTCGCTGTACATCTTGCGGAAGCGTTCACGCGTTTGACTCACCAAGTTCCACTATAGCTCGTGATGTAACAGCATCTGAGTAGTTGGCTGAGGAACAAGCTTTGGGATGTACCGTTTGCCTATGTCGGTTTGGGCGCTTATATCGACCTAGATTTGGGTCGATCACTCAAGGCAGTCAAACCGCAGGCCTTTGAAATAAATTAGAAAGTTGAGCTGATTAGCACTAATAAGTGTGCTTCACTGAGCGAAATCGCATTTAATTCCCTTCTCTAGCGTTTGTAAGGGCTCTGTTGTTGTTGAGGCCTTTCGCTTTCCGTAGAATCAGTTTCAGAGGCTGCGTTGGTCAGTAGCTTTTTCATGGAGTTTCCTCCTAGATATTCCAAAAAGTTACATCTAAATAGGAAAATTCTATCTTTCTATTGCTTTTGAGCGGCTAGAGAATGACTTCCTTTGAAGAGTGAGTGAATGAAAACATGGGGTCCATAGTTCTGTGCACACTGTTGTGATCACGGATTTGCAGTAAGAAAATTAATGGCAGAAGGTTAAGTCACTGATTACATGAATTATGATAGACTTTTTGTTTAGACGTAACACACTACGCATAAGGTTGCTGAAAACTTTTCGACAGCCCGCAACCGGTTTCGCTCTTGGGGCACATTAGGTGGGCGCGGTCCGATAGTTTCGGTCAAGCTTATGTTCTACTTGACATCTGAGTACGGTGGGCAAGAACAGAAAGTCTACTGGGCCCTGCGTCATCGTTGTTTTGTATACAAGCCTGAAAAGTCTAGCTAGAAGACCAGCGTAAATGGGAACTTGCTTTCGCCCACACAGTACAAGAGTGTTGATGCGATGGTACAGTGAGGATGAAGTAGTCACCTAACGGGAGTACACTTATGCATTTGTTCGAATACAAATATCCACTGAAAGGTGAACCAATTTTTTTCATATTTGTTCGGGTGGTAAACTTCATGCAAACACGAAGCGTGACTGAACTTACGCACTGGGCTACTTTGCAAGCCAATCACTAGACTTGTTACTTCTGGTCGGCTTAGTTATTTTGCCGCAAGTGTCTTTGAAGCCTTTAGCTGCTTTCTGGTAGGGTAGTTGGATAGCGTTCCACCGCTGAACGGCCGGCATGTTAGCAAGAATACATGGCGCACTACGAGCACTATGCAAAACGTACGATTCGGGAGTAGGCCACGAGGCTATTTTGTCACAGCTTACTTCCCTCACACACTGTCTGCTTCGCTATTAAAAATTTCTTTTAGATGTATCATTTGCCGTCTCTATATGTGTGTCACTTGGTCGATGCTTGCGCATGATCCACTAGTGGGCAAGTATTTTCTTGGAAAAAAACTCGCCCCAGGTCATCCATCGGTTGTCAGCTCAAGGATATGCAAGCGCCTTTGAAAAATTAATTCTCACACAAATAGACAGTCCCAATAACATGTACTGGGTAGAATGCAAATAACACGTCACTACATCGTGTTCACTTCCCTCAGTTTCCAGTTATTTCCTTGCATGCAAACTATGGTCCGTCCTTTACTCCTCACTGGAATAGAATCCCGCCATAAAATTCGCACTGTATACACATCACCTGAAGTTAACTTTACCAGAAGCTTACTGGTAACTGGATGCCGAAACAAGATGCTAATATGGAACCTTCTGAGACTCTGGAATAGTATTGGTTGGAAAATAGGCGGTTGTCGCTAGCACATGTTGAAGCTCAGTTATACAACTCAGACCCTCAACAACACTAAAAATGAAAAGCCCCATCAACGAGTCAGTTTCTACCACGAAAGTCTCCCCGATCCTGTCCATCCCTCCCTCGAGGAATTTCCTAAACCATCCCACTAGGTGGGAATCATATGCGTCGGCATGCCAACAATTTGCTGTGTAATTTCGACCAAGCAGTACACCAGTATTATTGATTAAGAACCAAATAAAGGATAATCGATAAGTGAACGGTAAAATAACCATCACTGATACCCCTGATTTATTACCTTTTTTTATCACGTGGTTTCAGCCAGTTGGCACGCGTGATCGTGTGTGCGAGATTCTTGTCCAACACAGATAAACTCCAACTAACCACGTCGGCTATATTTTCGGGTTCTGTGATTGGCTTATTCGCTCACCAGAGAGAAATTACAGTCGCTTCCTCGTATCAACTCTGCTATTGGGGTTCGCTGTAAATTTTTTTTGTCTTTGGGTTGGTTTCTATACATGAGAAAAAACTTTTCAATAAATGCGAGTTTGGCTTGTGTTTTATTATACCCATCACGACTCATCTATCCAGTTTACCAAGGCTAAATCCGCACTAATCAGGTGGTGACTACTGTAGTCCCCGTCATCAAACGGGTGAATTTAGCCTCTTTATAAAGATCAATTTTCCAAAGGCGGTGGGTAGAAAAATGTCAGATACTATGATCCTTATATCTATCAGTGACAGCTAACATTGTAAATTCACATGTTATGTCCAGTTTAAAGGAGTTATAGGAACTTCACTGGAAAAGCCACAGACAGCCAACCGTCTGAGAATGGCATTCACTGCCGTTCTCCTAGGTGAGTTATCGTTCCGTTAAGGTCCGACTGGTTCCTGCATACTGTTTTTCCGGACTCGCGTTTTTCGATTGTCCAACGATTTGGGACAGTCTTAAGCAATTTTTTTGCATCTGCTTCGAAGGACCTCAGTTGTTCTTCAGTGGGACATCTGGTTTCTATTGCCGACTGTCGTATGAACTATGGCTCTTAGTGATCTGCGCTGCAAATACTGTATCTCGAACCGGCTGGCTGCTTAAGCCTCGGCGGATATTTGTCAATCTAACAGAATAGCCAAACGTGTAGACCCCTTGAGTCATATTCCTCTTCAAAAGGCTCTCACTACCTAGAGTCAAACGTACAATGAACCACGATGATCACACCAGCTTGGCTTCCGTATCACACCAGCTGATACGAGGTGACCAAAGTCGATGGTTCCAAATAGCTGAGACAATTGGCCATTTTCATGATTGGTGAATGGGTGACCATGCACAGGGAGAGGTCGGTCGAGTTGCCGGACCACAACCGTTCCACCAGCTCATAGAAATTCCACTTTAGCAAACATACTTAGGTATCGTGTGCACAAACAACTGCAGGTCGCATCATATTGGCGGGCACTTTGTCCATTGTAGCCCACACCTGTCGGAACACCCAAGTTACCACGCTAAACTCAAAAGCCATAGGTCTTCAGAGCCTGAAGTCGACACAAACAAACGGTAAGTTGTGCAATGGACCCAGCCGTTGTGAACAGTGGTAAAACGTACAGAGGAAAAAACTGTGTAGGTTTGATGACTTGATGGTGACTCCGAAACATAGACGGTAGCCAGCGATTGGTCAGGTAGCGATCGAACGGACGGACCCCTGTTATGTTTGGATCGTTTTGCTCTGTAGAATCAGCTTGTGTGTATTTATTTCAAACTACAGCCAAAAATTATTCTGATTCACACATCAACAAAATTGTGGTGAGGAGTTTACATCCCATCAATTTCGTTACGCAGTTGCTGCAAAAATCTCATAATATCTGTGTTGCTTCGCAAGTCAACTTACTGACAGTTTCGAATGAACTTCGGAGAACTTATGGTGATCCGGTTTTCAGAATATCTGGGCGGGCTAAGGACGATGAATATTCAGTTTTAAAGCGATAAGGACTTTTTGATCCAATACCCTAAAATGATGATTCCAGCTTTCTAATGCGAATATGTTGATGCTCAGGTGTATCACAACTACTCTCAGCCTTGGCTATTGATTCGAAGTGACAATTCTTCTTCTTGAGAGCAAAACAACACGTATTCATCAAGTAAGTGCGAAAAGCGCTGGAATTCGCTTGCATTAAATGACTCTTCAAACGGAAGACACCCCGTCGACGAGGTATCTTGGTTTTCGCCAAAGGAGTACTGTTTCCATGGTGGCCTGGTTTCGTCCCACCAAATTTCATGTTAACACAAAGATCCCTGTCATCCCATTTGCAACACGCTTCTCCGAGATCATCGTTTCGGTTGTTGCCTAGGCCTGTGGAATATTTTTGGGGTTAGCCACCGGAAGCCTTTAGTTTAGGTTGCGGGGTTGTCCGTTTAATTCCATTGCTAAACCAGATTTTTCGTATCCGTTTTGCTTCTTTGTGTTGTACATTTCCTTAAAACTGGACCTATCAGGCTGTTGACCCTCCGGCCTCATGTAGTGGTGGGTTTATCAGCTTTGGATAGGCAGCCGAGTCCGGCGGCGGATGTAAACCCACGGTACTCAAGACCGGTTGTCTGCTTTCTTTTTAACACTATTCGTTTTGTTAAAGACCGAGTGTACTGGGAACGCCATGTTTTGATGACAAAGTCTTGATGTGTCGCTTTTCCCCTCAGGTTACTCTCAATCGTACTCGTTAGCAGTTCAAACGTGTCAGATATATTATCTTGTGTGTTGGATACGGCTAACAGTGACACGGGTTCTGAACCCCAGTTCTTCTTTAACCATCAAGTGTTGGTAGTTACACTGGGTTTCCTGAATACTTTGATTGAACGCTTCCCCTATCTTCTTGTTGCACGTCCTCTCTTCTTGATAGGCAACGCGAAATCGAGTCCTACCCTCAATCGCTGGCCAATTAACTCCACGGCCTTTGGAACGCCACTTGGCTCATCTGCTTTTAGTGTACAACACCAGATCATCAAAAAGGTTTCCAATATATTGCTTTTCCCCTCAACCTCAAGCTTCCCGAGCTTTAATTTGCATGTTCCGTAAAAAAGCCCTGCTTGTCCGCTAGAAAGAAGATGGTATAGCGGACTCGAACATGGTCCACCATGAATGACTTTCATAACTGAGTGAAATGGGCTGAAGTATACTGCATACCAATGCCGGTCACAAGCGTTTCTGGCAAGCCAAACTGGGTAAATATACTAGTTAAACACGAAGTGATGCAATAACTCCGGTTAGTTGGAATAGGAATCAGGAATGTCAAGAAAGTATTGAACCAGCAAATTTCGTATGAATTTTTTTTCTCAGGAATCACTCGATACGGGTTAGTTGTGCCATCCTGTCCTCATAGACGCCTTTCCCCAAATGTGTGCGTTGTTCGCCTGAGCTCGCCCAGTCTTCCATTCCAAAATGAATTCCTTTTTCCAGAGTGCGCATAATATAGCATTCGTATAACACATTTTCCCAAGATTGATGGTACTGCCATGCATTCTGGTAGCACCGAGAAACTCTTTACTGATGGTGAAGAAGGACGCCGCCGTTGGTGTGGTTTGTAATCTGAACACAATCGCTTATGCCAGTCAGTTGGTAGCAGTAACAGGCAAATTTCTAAAACACTCTTCTAAATACTTGTTCCACAAACGGTGCCAATCTCGATCGAAGAAGTATCTATATCATACTTGGTTGGTCGTTGGACATATGTTCGAACAGCCCGAAAAGGAACTTTGCATGAGCAAGTTGCCATGTTTGGATATGCTTAGGCGCAAAGTCATGACCGATAAATAATTCGGCCCAACGATGAAGCCTGTTTGCCATGTGAAGAGGTAAACCTTTAGACAGAACAAGTATGGACAACAAGGGCTTATGACCTCTACGCGAGCAAATCGGCGGTCGTGCGACATCTTGCGTATCTTCGTAACTGCGAAAATTCCTCTATTTTCTTCCCTACTTCCTATCAATAGGTTATATGCTTCGCAAAGCACTGTCCATTGCCTTTTAGCGACCAGCAAAACTAGTTTGAAAAACACCGTTCCAACGCCAAAGAAGCATCAGTCGTCACACGTATAGGCATGTGTCACCAATAATTCGGGAGATGAGACTCGCAGGAGGCCATCAAATTCGGACTGACGCACACACTTGATGTCCTTGAATAAACGGTGCTTTACTAACGTCCTTAACTGATGTCTGTTACGCACAACATTGTCATGTAAGTTCAGACGGCTCTGATAAGTAGTTAAAATCCTTCCAACACACGAATTGGTGGACTCGTTAGGAGCATCTCCAGAAAATCGGCTCCTAAAAGGATGGCTCTGGATTGTCTTAGAAAAGGAACTATTAATCACTTCTCCGTATTTCAAGGATCGCTTGAAGCGAAAGCGTACTTCGGTCTATTCGACTTGTGTGATGACTGGTGAAAAAAGCTAGAAACAATGCGTAAAACGTGATATTTGAGTGGTTCGAAGTTCTATTGAGTGGTGTTTTTGTATGCTAGACTAAATGTGTTAAAGGTGGGTTTGAAGTAAGACATTTGAAGACACATTATCCGTGTGCTTTGACGGTAACAACAGTAACTCATACACACCCTAAATTGCATTGCGCTGTGCTATGTGAATCCAATACAACAGCCGCCATTTCAACTTTCACCAGGTGTCTTACTCATCAGATTGCGTTTGGAGCAACTCCTATTGTAGTCACGTTAATCATAGCAGTCCGAGAGAAAAGACACAGGAATAGCAGCTATGCGAGTAACGAGCCTTTGTCAGTTTACGATTTTAGGAAGCGGATGAGGAAATCATTTTTGTGGAGAAATACATGTTTGGGTGTGATGTAAACTCATATGCTCTGACCTCCCCACAACCAGAAGAATCCTGGATATCTCAGTGGATGCCAAAAGATCATCTAGACTCTTGCCCAAGAAGAGAGTGTACCACAGACCCTGTAGAAGTCTTAGTCTCAAGGAACACAATGTCTGTTGTCTTCCCCCGTTTCCCCTACAACTTCGTTCAATCTGTCAACTGGGAGTCGAACCAGGGCGAATGGTACCCCTGGAAGATCGTATACTGACCCAAGAATTCTGTTTCATTGGTTGTAGATGACTATGTGTGGTCCATAGAGTTAAGCTGTTATCTACGCGAAGCTCGCGGGTCACTACTTTGGCTGCTTTCCATCTCAGCAGCGGAGACACGAATTATGGGTACGGCAAGGCTGTAACCGTTTTGCCGGTTCAGCTCACCATGGCTTTCGTACTGCTCTGAATGCTGAGCTGCCACAGAACGAGTTGGCTTGACTGGTCAGCTGTTGCACCGACAGACTAACGCGGAAGTCAGCCTTTTGTACAGGTGATTGCATTGTGTGACCAACTCATTCAACTGATACAATACCAGAATGCTAAGAGCAAGAGTTAAGCTTTGAGAATAAAATTTTCAAGTACACTTGAACCAATGTGAACCCAACACTGGAACCGATGCGAACCGGGTATTTCTTCCCAAGTGATGGTTTGAATGGTCGCAAAGCAATCTGATATCATTGTCTTGTTCCATATCGGGACAGTGAAAGTCGAAAACTGTTTGAAGAAACGGCGAATAGCTACGGTAGTCTCTTTGGCGGTAGGTCCAAAGACAAGTAAAATCCTAAGACCGATAACGAGCGAGTCCAAGCGGAAAAAGTTGCCATAAGGTGCGCCAATGCAGGGTAATTTTACTAAGTGCCAACACAATATTCTTGCCTGCTTTCACGAATGTGAAATGAGTTAGCTGATCTTCCGCACCGAAAAGGTCACGCGAATACCTGTATTATCGAAGTTTTCACCAATTACACTTTGTTATTGTGGTTAGGATGAGGTATGGAGCGCAGATAAATGATATTCCTGGCATTTTTCTCTTCTAATGTTTGTGGCGTGTGGTCTTGGGGGTGCCTGTCATCACCCGTGATCAAACTGTTTCCTGTTCGACACGCGATGATAGGGCTTATACCAGACGCTAATCGGGTCCAGAGGGCGACTGTACATGATCGTAGCTTTTGAAACGTCAAAAGTTTTACTTTCGAAGGAAATTTCTTTTCTTCTGGAGACTAGTTCTTCATACCCTCATCGCATGAGACGTGAAGACAGATGTAAATTGCTCATTTATGTATCCATAGCTGTTGGCTGGACACTGTGATGTATTCCCGAGCTTCGTAGAAAATCTGTCGCCAATAGTTTCTTCAAGTTCGGATTATTGAACATATAATTCAAGGTAGACTTAAAGTCACTTATAAATACGCAAAGTGAAAGCCAATGTTTATTTAAGAAAGGCCATGTACAAAAAGCTTTACGGGACTTCGCTGTCCAACAAACGGATGCCGACCGCTGATTGGCTGTTGATCTTAGCTTCTCTTGATTGTTGACTGGCGTTTTGGCACATGCTCAAATTATCCTGAGAGAACTCGGTGGTGATTTTACTCATTTAGGCATCTCCAACGATGACGTCACAGATGGTAGCGGTACTATAAAGCCATCCACCTCTGCACTGAGCGACTGGAATGGTCTCTTGAGACCCACTGTCCGAACCTAGCCCGAGGCACGTTTCGAAAGACTACTCGAACCACGACATCGAGATTCGCAGGAAAGTCACTGCTTGTTGGTCAATAAAAAATCTTTTGAGCTATGTTTGGGCGTCGACCTAATGACATATCTTCCTTGCTCAGGAATTTCTGCATGGATTTGGAGTTTCAGGAGGAAAACGTTCGTCCTGTGGTACAAAGCCTACGATAACCCTTGTTAGGCTAGCGTGTGAAATGGTCTGTCGTTCAGAAATCAGTGCGAATCCAGAAACAAGTACCTCCTAATGCGGTCTCTCAATAAAGTATCCGGCTCTGCACGGTGTAAATCCCTATTCCATAGACATGCTGAAGCTCGAAATATTCGGACACTTGTTGCTATGTTGGAGTAGACTGAACTCTCCACAAAGCTGAGACAGCAGCGGCATCTAAACTTTGGTGAGTTCTCCGTATTCTCGGATCAGTATTTAGAAAACACAGTTGTACGGAAGCGATTGTAGCACTTTCGTAATGTAATAACTGAACAGTTTTATCCCCAGCTACCTTCACAAGTGGCACGCCAAGTCTGATCACGAGGAATCACACCTAGTCTTGAGTTCTTGCTGTAGTTTCCGATCGATTCACCTGGAGG
>SJOL01011688.1:530958-557176 GCA_004794785.1 Opisthorchis felineus | reverse complement strand
CAATACGGAAAACAGGGCTTGCTAGGTGACCAAAGTTAAACCAAGGTCACCTAGCCACTCGATGGTCAACATTATAAAACCAACGCAACATCAGCCAGAGCGACCTACGGTACAATTTACAGATCCAGCTATCCTCCACTGATGGTGTTGATCTCACTTCAGAAGTGGGAAAAATTAAGCTTCTTAGCAGTGTATTTATTTGCGTATACTTTGCAAGTCGTACAACAAGGATTTACATATATTGTTTGCCCTTCCTAGTCTATTAACAATCCATTGTTCCGACAGCAATCAGATCAGATACGCTTTCATTTGATCAGTTGTGTGCTTGGCATCTCCATGATGATGACAGTTCCCGTTGATATTCACGTGTTTATCATAGAACCAAAAGTGAACGGACATAATCATGACCAATGACAACCTGATTTCTTGTTTTTCGCGCAACAACTATTAGGCAACTAAAGGATGACTGTGATGCTGTGGAACCATCCACTGGAATTTGGGTTACTCTTCCCAATATAGTCGTTTAACCGATTGCCCCACATTCGCCTACATTGGGAACAATGTTTATATGAGGAATCGGTTGGTAACAGGCTCGAGATAGCTCAGTGGTAAGGCGCGAACTTACTGACAAGAAGGTCCACGGTTCAAACCCAACTTCGGCATCTCGACTGCTCATGTCTGGGCTTGGGTAATCTGGCATTATCTCGCGCTTCGCGCTTCCTTCGGCTGCCACGGCAGATAGGCACCGAAAGGATGTTGCAGGTTACCATGGTATGCACAGTGACTACAGATGGCGGCCGACCCATGTCGAACTTTCCTGTTTCCAGAGATGCGATTAAATCTACTCTTGAACCACGACTGAATGGCTTTTTGGATAAAATGCGCGGCAAGAGCGTAGCGTGGGACACTAGATGCACTGCATCTAAGACGGCCGATGCCAGTGTGAAACATTTACCTCACCCTCTATTAGTATAATGGTCTGGCCACCCTAAAAGCTAGTTTACCAGGAGTGTGTGTGTTGAAAAACTAAAAATATTAACGCTAGATTGAATATACAATGATAAAGAGGGTCAAATGGAACAGACACACTAAGAAGTGTTCTTTTTAAAATAGTTCTTCGTTGGCCTAGGTCAGCGAATAAATAATAATCCAACTATGGTTGTCCAGGGATCCTCTTTTGAACTGTTCTCACATATAACAAAATCCGAAGATAGTCTGAAATGTTTTGATACCAGAGTTACTACATGAAACTCGCGAATGAGCGCGAGCGAAATCATAAGAGAAAGTCGAAGCACGCGACCACGTTTGTCTTTTGTAATTGTACAAATGCGCGTTTTTGTAGTTTGTGCGTATTCAAACGAAAACGCTTATGCGATTGAGGAAATACGTAATGTCATAATGGAAGCAAAAGAAAAGTACAAAACACCACATTAGTTGTGTTATTTAGCTGCACGCGATGGGTCTTTTCTCTTTACCCCTAATCGGGTCAGCTGATATGCGAAGGGGGGTAAAGGGGTACGCAGCATATTTCTAACCGAAAAACCGGGGTCTAATCAGCTCATTCTGGACCAGGACAAAAATACTCACTAATTGTTCTCGGAATTCTGCGTCTAACAATCTGACCATAAGTGCATCCAAATCTTTCATTTTTATCATTCTAGTTGATCTCTTCAAAGCTGCGCTTCCTTACATGTTGTTTGGATGAACCCGAACTGTAGCATTGCTCCACATATCTCACCCGTACATCCAGCAGTTCCGAACGATCCAACAAGCACGAAAAAGCGTGACATTAACTCACTTCGGAAGGCATCAGCTCTAACATTCTTGTCATGAATTTCCCCTACGGATGATTGGATAAATAGGAATGAAGTGTACGCTGAAATGCAGTATTCTTCATATCTCATGTCGGTTGATAAGTGATATCAGCCTACGGACTGGGCATAAATTCAACAAGAACATGAAAGCTGACTCTGCCTTCACTTTACTCTCACGTAAAAAGGCCGACGCCCCTGGGTGGGCTCGAACCACCAACCTTTCGGTTAACAGCCGAACGCGCTAACCGATTGCGCCACAAGGGCTGGAGGCGGGAGTCTGTTAGCCTGTTCACTAATGTTGTCTGTGGTACAAACCGTTTCCATCAGTGGAAAGCACATGTTGTGTACGCGTGCGCTACAGCAAACAGTCCACACCACTGTGAACACAGTACTGTGTGTCTATACCCGTCTGTCACAGTGGACGTCTCCTCCGCAGTCATCATGGTGATATTCAAAGGCATTGTGTGATTTGATATTTGCTGATCCAGAAGCGTTGATCGGCAAATGGCTTCACAATCTTACAACTTTAAATTACGAATAGTACAGGTTCTTGAGTAGGCGACGGTCAGTCCACAGGGTAGCTGAGAGGAAAGCCGTTTCGTGAGGTTCATTGTTCGGCTTCAATCAGCTGAACCTCTTGTCTATAGGTTTTCTCAGCTGATTGCGATGCATACAAGGTCACCTCGCGTTCTAATTGGAAGACATCGAAGAAACTTTTGAATGGCTGTGAGCGATGGGGGTGAGCGATCAGATTTCAGCCTATTCCGTTCCGGAATGTCGATCTCATTGTCATAAGTCGTCATTACTAAGGTTTTGGGAACTATTTATTTGCCATGACGAACTCGCGGAACTATGAGAACGGGCTTTGTCTGGATGTCGAGCTCCCATTGGTTGATCGTCTTTCCTTGTTCTTTCTGTCTTCTGTAGCATAAACTGCGTAAGTACCAATGGAGGGCGTGAAAACCGTTGGTCTACATCTGCCAATGTGCATAACAGAAAGTCGGGGAGCCAGGTGATAACCAAATGAAGTAGATTATTAACTAGAGGAAAGCCCACACTCTCATTTGCACTTGAATTTGTTTTTGACAAAAGGCTCAAATGAATACAGATAAACCTCTCGTTTATGATAACCAGCTTCAACTGAATGTGCTGCACCAAACCGCCTCATGTTTCAGTTGGTACGATATTGCAGATATCGCCACACCTAGATTTCTAGAAGTGACGCACTACTCGAGAACTGTCGACGAGTTCTCAGCAACCTTATTAGTAGTGAGTTACGTCTGAACAAGGAGAACACCTATTTCCACAGAATCAATTCTTTTTTATTTGTTTCTTCCTACGGCCATCATACAAGACTCAATAAGTTACCTCCAGTTGCTCGATACCTTGGGTCTGGACAGTGACTCGTCCTTCTTAAGTTTGGTTGTAATGGATGAACTCCTTGAGCTTGGGTCAGAGTGAACTTTGTGAAAAGTTTACTTTGTTTGATGCATTAATTTTGTGAACATTTATAAATACACATGGGAATCACACGACACTAACCTCAATACAACTAAATAGACGAGCGGACAATCGTAAAAACAAAGAATTAAAATAATGAAAGGTGAATGCTCAGTTCATGAGGAAACACACGCATCCTTCAGACTTATGCCCCAGACATCACCTTTGCGTTCCAAGACTGTCATCACAGGGAAGTGTAACTGTAGTCTGTAGTTGGGATTGAATTGTGATCGCAAACCATCAAACCCAGCTCCTGGATGATATGACGAGTGAAGATATAATGAGGACTGCTGGGAACAAGGTAACTTTTACCGTTTCTACGTCTGAATGTTCACTTAATTATCCCCTAACAGAGGAGGCCTACACTTTCTCACAGATGCCCATGTTTTGTACAAGTTTGTAGGAGTTTAGCATAAACTTCTGGTGGAGTATTCACATTTAGGGTGCAAACTGGACTACTGTTTTCGCCTCCATTTCGGTAAATGTAGGTTATGTATGTGTCACAGTGTTCGTAGCTCGGGTGCGTTAATTCGTTGTAGATCGGGGGGTGAGCTTGGCAATTTACTGTCTTTTTTGGGTGGCGATGTCTTCTGTGAATAAGTTTTTAGAATAAAACAATCAGACGCAGCGATTAGAAAAGGAACTTCGGGGCGGTTGTCACAAAATCGAGTGACTTACTAAGCGAACTACCGTCGTAGCTGTGAATTTTGTTCTCCTCTCCATTATGATTCATGTGGTACCCATTAAACACGGTAAACACGCTGTACCCACTCCCCTACCAAAAAAACGGAATTATTACCACGGCATGAAAGTTCAGTCGGGGACACATACCAAAATAAGCCATGGTAGATATACTTGCTGAAAACAGTTTTCAATTTCTCCATTTGTAACCGAGCCCTATTTGGACAGATGTGATTCATACTTACAATAGCCAATTTCGTTCCATCTACTGTCAGTAGATCAGAAAACCGGGATGCCCTTATAATCACGTCTGCACCATTTTTTTCTGGGACATTTGAAGACACTTAAAGCTTGTAAGTAGAAATTGTTTCGCGTTGCTTTAGGAATACAAATGGGGAAATTATGTCCGAAATCTGCTGCGTGTGCATCGTGGTTGCAGTGCGAATGACGTTTGTTTAGAATGTTGAAATGTCACACTACTTATGAGTAGTGAAACTAAATACGCAAAAACGTTCGTCACGAACATCCTGGGGATGGGATACGCAAGCGATCACTATGCCGAACAGCATACAATGTGTTCCTTCGATGTTACGAGAAGAACCAGGAGTCATCCACCAATACCACGCGCAATACAGTTACATCGTAGTACTGCTACTTGTGGGTCTTCACTATCGACGTATCAGTACGGGTGCGACAATCATGTCAAGGCAGCAGGCGGGAGTGGACAGACACAAATGTTCGACAAAGTTGGTCACTTGTTGTGCTCATCTGCCAAATTTTTGACTGAAGAACATTGGCACCGCTTATCAGCCGTGAGATAAGTCTTTCTGAGTGCGTAACGTCTGACAGTTGTTCCAAATGTACGTAGACAGCGACCAGGTTGGTTGCAGTGCTGGGCTCTGCCTCTTGAATTATCAGTGCGTATTCTTCACCGCTTCACAACGCTCCGGAAAGAAACAAAGTGCTTCGACTGCTCTGGCTAGTAGTAACCAGCGGGGATAGTAGTGTGTTGAGAGAGATACTGAAATACGAGGACGCATATCTATGTCACTTCATCAGATTCTCTGTTGCAATTAAATTGTCAACATCAGCATATCGTGACGAATAATTTCTGAGACTCGAGAGCCACAGCATGGCAAATAGCCCCACAAAGATACTGCAGAATGAAATGCCGTTTTTCGGTATTTCACTATGTAGCTTCCATTGTGCGATAGCTAACGACAAACAACTGTAGGATGAGAAGTCATAAGCCGAGTGCTTCAATTTAGCGTAGCAAAAAACAATGGTTGCTTCATTGCGACTCGCTCCTGCTTTTTTTAAATGCAGCTATCAGTTCGAAAGGCCGGTCCGCCTGAAACCTCCATTCGCTAGTAGTCCCGGTGCGAACACTGCGCTGAGTAGCAATTTCATCTGTAGTTGGTGAAGCGCCAAGAAACTCATCAACAAATTTTGCAGTCAGCTTGTCTCTACGCCTCTCAAAACCAACCAGCCGGTTGCGGTGCAGATCCCGGCTACAGTAAATCAGGGGTGAGTCAGGAGTCACATGGTCTGCGGCGGCGAATATGAAACGTACACATTTAGCTGATTGCAAGCAAATGGCTCAATATCCTAACTCAGACAGTTGTATCCCGTCCGGCATTCGCAGTTGTTTGCACGACTGATAAAACCAGAAATTACACCACACGGATCTATCCAGTAAAGCGAGTAGAAGGTTGGGTAAGGTAGTTCGACTGTCTCGTGGTAATAGCGAGCGAGTGGCACGGAGAAATTTGGTGCCTACACACATTATATCATATATTACGAATATATTATATACATATATATGGTGCATTACGAATTATTCGGTCCTTCGCTTGCACTACGAACATCATCCTTTTTACAACAAAAATAACTGCCTCTAAGCAGAAAAATCCGAGTATTTTCAAAATGCAACGAGTGCTTATTGACGTCAGCAGTTCAAGAAAATTGTGAGGTATCCCTCCTCTCAACAAACAAAACCCTGCACCGGGTTGCATTTGATGTGTTCACCTACTGAGTATGCCCTTGATTATGCGGCAAAATGGCACTCAGCGCTAATCATACAACGGCAAGTGCCACTGATAGGTTTTTGTTGAGGTTTTCCTCACTGTGCGATCATTCCCTCATTTTTGCTCACAAGTACAGTATGCCTACAGGCTACTCTTTGATGCAGTCAGGTTTTGTTTTCGGCCACTGAATACTCTGCTTGGAGAAGTTGTCGTCCCGATTACTAAAGTTGGTCAACCGGAGACCACAGAACCCACCTTAAATTCTTTCTTCGATTTGGACTAACGCAAGCCAACAGGCGTTCAGACCAGGCGTCCAAAAACCAGCATGCACTCGTGAACGGTTCGTGGTTGAAAAACTGAACTCATCTTACGTTCCTGTTATTTTATAAAGTGTTGCGTTACACTTCCCCGGACTGATCCTAGATCTGTTCGCTAGCCCCCGTAGGCTCATCCTTTTAAGACTGACGCAACCATCTCAGTCTAACCTCTTAAAGGAGCAACCTAGGAGACCCATTTTCCCACCCCTGCGCGATGCACGTAGGCTCAAACTAGCCATGGTGTTTCCCACACCTCACGTCCCATTCGTACTCGCATTGTCAGTGGCCAACTTCGGCTGTGCACACGAAGGCGCTGCAGCCATTTTAACGACGGACAACGGACTGCTGAGTCCCCTTTTAACCCTGCTGTGTGATGATCCGACACACAAGCCCCCGTCGAAGGGCTTGCACGCAACCAGCACGCCTGGAAAAGCCTCTCGAGTTGCACGTCGCACAGCTCCCACCTTTCTCAGCTGTGGGCAGGCCCGGGTTTCTCGAACAATGTATCCTAGTCACGTGATCCACATGCGACAGGACTAAGTGTGAACTGATGGCGACCACAATGCCCTGCGGAGGTAAAGGATGCACTGAGACCCACCGACTTCCTGCGCGGCGGAAACAGTGAAATACGTTGGGACGGGAAATTGTGCAGAAGGTTGCCGCATGCATTTTAAACAGGATGCGCTGTAAACAGTATTTTGAGCATTCCATAAACTCAATGTCCCATATTGGTTGTTCCGCGGCGAGCCATAGCTTGAGGGAGGGTCAGACATACGTGATATGAAGCGTTACTGAAACATTATATCACAGTCACAGATCCAAAACTCAAAAAGGTAATTTACCATAATTTTGAAAAAGACATATACCGTTTTGAAAAAAACATGCATGACGGCAAGAGTGAATACAAAAGTAGAACGAGGGCAAAGAAAAATTCATCTGGAGGCAAACGGTGTCACTCTAGGTCCATAAACCATTCGGTGAGGCTGTGTGCAGAATCTGGTGAATGGACAGTGGTTTTTGTCTCACTATCCCTCGGGGGAGGCTCCTCGGGCTTTTTGGAGTCGGTCCCAGTAGACGTAGGTGGTGGCACCGCCACACCGGGTGGCTTTTTCCCAGCGGTTTGTTGCTTGTGAAAATCACTCATCAACTGCACCTGCGAAATGAGGGAAAGGAACAGTAAGTACACAAAAAATAGGACAGTACGAGTTCGAACAACTGGACGAGCAGCAGGAGTTAGCCCGATGTGGCGTGCTTCCGAATATCTGTAACTTTACAGGTGGGGTACTATCCATAGCGAGTACACTGACGAAACGATCAGTTTAGGAGAAGGGAATGCGTTATGATCTAATTATGTGGGTCAGTGGTTGGAGAGCGAATCTACTGACCGGGAGGTACGTGGTTCGAACCCGACCTCTGCTTCTCGACTTCCCCTGTCTAGGCTTGGGCGACCTGGCAGTATCTCAGCCCTCGTGCTTCCTTCGGGTGGCATGGCAGCTAGGCACCGAAAGGGTGTTAAAGCTGAACAATTATTTATTACCTTTTATTGTGGTATATCAATTTAGGGAGGTATCTTAGTCTTTCAACAGAGTTTGTTTTTACAATGTCAATTTGCAGATATGCAACAACCAACCACGTACGACTTGGGTTTTAGCTAGCACCGATAAATTCCAGGGCCCGAGGAATAGATTCCATCTATTGTTCAGCATTGACCGGATCATCGACATCGTACAGCTGTGGTTTGGCGAAGTGGGAGAAGCGACAACGAAAAAGTGTGCGGTACGGGCTCTCGTGCTTGTTTTATCCTTAACGTGGCAATTTACGTGAGGGTTTGTGTATACATCTGGTAACACTATGTTTTTGTTGTGACTTGCTGACGGTGGTGTAACTTCGGTGTCGGTCCCTGGCTTTCTGCTGCATTCACTACGGTATATCGAAAGGCACGGTAGCTTAAGACAGCCCCTTAGGGAGACAAAGGAAGATTACTACAACCATATTTATATGGTCACCACACAAGGTTCCAGAAGGTCGCACTAGAATCTTTGTGAGGGGGGCGAGAAGCGTCAAGCTGCAGATGCTCGATCCAGATTGGCTGACATTCTGACCAATCAATACATGCCTTCTTTAGTCCTTAGTCCGCACGTGATATATCCGCCCAATTGACGTGATGTTGGGTTATTAGGAGCGGCTGGCCTCCAGACAGTTTTTCAGTTGCCTCACAACTCGAAACCATCAAATTAAAAAAGTGTATTATTTAAATAATGAACTGTATGGTTTCACATCCACTTCATCTATGAGGCAAAATTTCGTAGGAGTACGAAACACCGACCGTAGGAACATATTTCTGGTTACAAATTGAAACGGATATACAACATTCTGGCATAGATTTAAATGAGCTTCAAGTTTCACCCACTCATATAATACAGCCGCCGTTAGTTGACCGAAGCCATGAAATGCCTACAGTCCCGGAACCATCGAGGCGTTGCTGTTGTAGCATATGTTATACCTGGTTCGACTATCGGTTATGTAGGGTAGCAGGAAGTTCTTCCAAGAGTGACCAGTTCCTCCTCAACTCACTTGTTCAGATGAGCACCGTAACCGTTATGCCTTTTTCGTGCAGAATTCAGGGCCCATCAAACAAACTCGCCATTTGTTAAGAAAATACATGCAACAGTTCGAGTTCGCCCTTCGAACTCCCTGGTCTTGCTATCATGACATCTCTGTGTGAAGCATGTGCGGTGGATTCTGTAAAACAACTTGATATAACTGAGTTGACGGAATTCCTGGTTGGTAGAAATACTGGAATGTTGCTTCTTAATTCTGTATGGCACACTGCTGTACAGTTTCCCTCAATTCAATAGCGACAATGGAAGATAGCAGATCATCACGCGGGGGGGGGGGGCATGGCAACTATGCGCCGAAAGGGCGTTACAAATTAAAAACAGATGGTCGTACTTAACTGCTTGGTTCTGAATAAAAAGACCAAAGTTGACGGTAACTAGCTCACTTTGGAGCATGAAATGGAGAGCTGTGACGCTGGAGTTCACTGTGACAGCTTCTATAAACGTATCAAAGTCGTGGGCTGATCGAATACGGCATTGTTGGGAGGTTTGTACCAAAGTGCAAGAGATAGTGTTTGTTTCAACTGAGCCACGTCATCCTTCTCAACAGTTCCTTTTTTGTTTGATATCAAGACACTAGCCATAGTGATTCTTATACAGAAGCATAAGATCAGAAGCTGTCCGAAAAATAAGTCAGAATATTTTGCTGGATTTTACTGCGGCTGACATCGGACTCGAAACAGGACACGGATGTTCGACGCTGGTGATCACCCAGAATTTTGAACGAACGAGTCCATATTGTTTGTCAGACAGTTCATAAATCTGACTTTCAAGCTCAACGATAAACTTCGTTCGGCATAGTACACACAAATCACGGGACTGCAGTTGTACGTTCAATGCAAACCCAGGAGTCGGCACTGGCAGCTTGCTCCAACTTGACCAATAAGGCTAAACTTGGCGCCCGAAATCCCTACTGCTCGGCGGTTAGACCGGATAAACCTATATAACGTTTATTCCCCTATTTCAAAGCGAAAACGGTCCTTACTATGGAGAAGTATGGTCAAATTTACAAAAAAATTTCCGGTCCACCTTGAGAGATTTTATTTTGTCTATCAGTCTGATGGTAAAGTTCGCGAAAGCGAGACGAAGTGGTCTAGTTAGGGATTCTCTATATGAGGGGATCAGTGTATTTATGACGAACACATAACAGGCATTGTTATTTCCTTCCGTTGCCTAGCTGCCATGCCACCCAAAGTAAGCACGAAGGCTGGGATACTGCCAGGTTGCCCAAGCCTGGACAGGAGCAGTCGAAATGCAGAGGTTGGGTAGGAACCACGAACATCCAGTCAGTAAATTCGCGGTTAAACAACTGAGCTATCTTGAGCCTGTAGATAACAACGGTTCTAGAGGAACTTTTGCCACAGGTGAACAAAACTATACAGAAAACACAATTTTTTGTTATGTCGTCAGTTACATTCGGAAGGAGCCAGTAAACGGGTGACTGGAAGGAAACTGCATAAAATGATTACAAAGTTGTCCACCTATGCGCAGCTGATTTTCCATCCATCCAGGAATACTTACTTAGGTTCTGAACAGATGAAATACGATTCTATCCGCCGTCGTGAACAGGCCAGATTTCGCGTGAACTAAAAGACTCTTAGCTGATCGAACTAATATTAGCCGAAACACAAAGTAATCACAAGTAGCAAGAACCTGAGATTAAAAATTGGTGACTGATTAGCTAAGTAATCAATCAATGAATGATCAGTAATCCAGCCCAAACGCTATTAATCTGTACAGCCAACATACCAAACACTGGATGGTGAAGTTGGGCAAATTTTAAATCATGTAGAACAACCTGAGTATTGAAATATGTGCTCACCTGCTAAGAGGTGAAACTGCACTTAACCACCAGCTTCTTTTTATGGACAAAAGGACTCACCAGTTGTGGATTCCGACGAACAAAACAAAGGACGTCATCCATATTAATTGTGGTCCTTTTCGCGTGTTTCGCAAATGTTTCTAAATCCGTGGCCAACACCTGATGGAATCGGAACAGTAGCTCTGTGGCCAGACAGACAATGTCCAAATCGATAGTACAGTTCTGGGCTTTAGCTACCTCTTCGGCGATTTTTGTGCATTTATAATGCAATTCAGCCTTGTGCTCCTGACGAGAATCGGAGGAAAAACAATAAGAAACCTCCGATTTCGCAAAAAAAATATTGATACGACACACGAACAACCAAAGTTTCAATTCACCGTTGAGCTGACCCGAGAGATTTAGCGGAAAAAAAACATTCCGAGACAAGTCAACAGTTCTGGTTATCCAGCCAAGATTAGGAACTTTGCACCTTACAGACAAACGTATCGATTTCTACTGAATCACAGCCCAGTGCATTCCCTGAAATCCACTCACTACTGTACCCATGGAATTTACTGTGCGACGGCACCAGCCCTGTCGTGTTAGAAACAGCCGGCAGAGGTTAAAAATTTGAATGAAATTTGTGGGATGGATAGTTGATTCAAACATATCCAGCGGACGGACCGTCCACTTGGTGCTCTCCATGTACCTGGATTCGTGGTTGATGAGGAAAACGGGTGAGTCCGAAAGTCATGATGGGTGGATCAAATTC
Organism: Opisthorchis felineus; assembly: GCA_004794785.1. NCBI lineage: Eukaryota > Metazoa > Platyhelminthes > Trematoda > Opisthorchiida > Opisthorchiidae > Opisthorchis > Opisthorchis felineus. The sequence continues at coordinate 545,646 of SJOL01011688.1, read as the reverse complement.
AAAGGGTACGTGCAAAGCGCTAAGTTCATACTGGACCGTCTGATCCAGAGCTAGTGTGTAGCTAACCATCCATAGGTAAAACAGAGGGGCTGCTACAACAGAACATTCTTCCCCGTCAGTCTGGGGAAGTTTCATCCATGTCAAGACATGCCAGCTTTTTTAGGTGTCTCAATGAAATCCATGAAATGGCTGGACCGAAATGAGTGTCTCTACGGAAATCCAAGTCAATGTCATGTTGAGATGTTCTGAGGGCTATGAAACTCTTCGCGTTTTATTCAAGAGGTCAAACACCCCTTGAAACATAAAGTCATCTTGAAACCTCATTCGCAACATCCAACAGAAAACCACGATACTCGTTAACAGCGAATTAAGTATAGCGGTGTCACTATAAGCGCCAGCTAAGATGAGAATGGACAGGACAAGAATAGTACTGAAAGCAAAAACAGGGTTGAACACGAGGTGCAGCTTAAGCCACGACCGATTCTGAGCCAAAGAGCAAAAATACATCAAGGGCTATTGAACTTTTGGGAGAGCGCATGCAGATCGGTAGAATCTTAAGGGCTTATTATCATTCTTTGTCCCGAAGCAGCATGGGACAACACGCACGTTGCGCGCATAAGATGGCATGAAGCCAGGTAAAAGCTGGTTATTTTGGCATTTTTTTCCGTTTTCCTAGGGCAGAATTTGGTTTCCGGTCCATGTCATGTGTCGTGTAGTCCCAGGTTAGTGGTATGGAAACACGGGATTTCAGAGCACAGAGGTCGATGAATACACTTAACGGTTGCTAGCAATAAGCCAACGACAGGACTGGATCACGGACTGTCAACCTTCTAAAGGTCAGATTCAGTCAGACGTGGATCACTGAATGCAATCATCAGCATCCTCGTCGTTCTCATCATAGACAGAAATCCACTAGCAGAATGCAATGACAGCTGTCTGCGGCACAAGCACTGGGAGAGAAGACCTAGTAAAGTGAATAAAGTAAGGATTGGAACTTAGCACGGAAAAGCCTTATTCCCTCACAGAAATTCATCAAGAATAAACTAGACGTAACATGCTACTCATAAGTTGCTGAACTCTTCTACAGCCCACGACCCGTTTCTCACCAGGTAAACGCAGTCCCCGAGTTCCCGCCAACCTTGTGTCCTACTTGAACCCGAATTGGACAGATTTCGGCATATACTGTCAGTAGCATACTAATTTGGTTTTGACAGGAGACTCACTGAACTCAGCTGAAAAACAAACTAATTTCACGTGAGAATATGGGCGAAACGAACATACCCAGGCGTTACGTCATCAGCGGGATTGGCCTAGCATCGCCTGGGAAATGGAGCTAAGCAGTCCTGCTAGGAAGTGACGCTATGGTGGGTGTTCGTGTTGCTCATGTGCTATGTCCCGTAGGGTTTACAGTCGAGTGCAAGATGGACCCCAACCACAAGTGTGCGAAGAATGCAGCCTCTCAGTTGGCGGTGTCATACAGATTAAGCCCTGCGAACCTCTCACCAACAGGAATGAATGGCAAACGCGGCTTTCTTTGGTGGCCGGACATGCGTACTTTACGTCTGAAGCACCTAAACTTGCTATTAAGGTTCATGCCAAAAAGGTGGATACAATGCAGCAGGTTAAGTCACATTTGTTCTCCGGAGGTACCACTCGTCAAATACTTGAAGGCGTTTGAGGCCTGCCCACCAGAGGACTCCAGGTTCGCAACCGTGAAGTGAAGTCGTTCACAAAGTGGCACTTTAGCTTCAGTGAGATTCGTTTCTCGCGCCACAAACCGGCAAGTACTGCTTGCGCTTTGAAGCGTGAATTGTCTTCCTCTGTCACACTTCAAAAGTAGCTCTCGAAGCTGCCAATCAACAAACTCCAGCTCATTACAACACGGAGTGCGAACCGTAGGGGAAAAGGGTTTTTCGAACAGCGGATCCAAGCTCAACCTCAATTCGTAGATGTCTTGTCTCCACGTCCTAAAATCACCGGTTTATGAATGATGGTATTCCTTACAGTGTAGCGAAGCTTGGCAAATTCGAGAGGTGACGATCGTTCAGATGCCCAGCTGTATAACTTAGTGATGTGTGGCTCGCTTACCAAACATAGAACACACATTCCAATCGTCGTATATAACAGAAGATAGAGTGAAGGTAAAAAGTGACAAAAAGAACCGTCTCGCATCTACATGGGACATAACATCGGATGACCTTTGCGTCAGGAGTTTTAAGGGCCTGCAAGCTATAGCATGTATTCCCAGAGGTATTCATGAGGAACGTTACGAACCTGGGTTGGTAGAGTAGCACTAGGCTTCTGAGCTCGAATACAGGGCCACATCGTATTTACACAACCCATCCTGACAAACAATGCACGGTCAAACTAGAAAGTATCGGCAAGTAGAGCCCCTAAAAACGCTAATGGCCAAGGGTTCCATGGCGTCTTCGAGAGTCAGAACCAACCAGTGTAACATCACTCTCCAAGCTCCGAATCCTCATTACTGACAGTATCAATAGGGCCTAATAGCCGAAAGACAGCTTGGTAAATGATAAAGAACAACGAAAGATGTGTTCTAGACTCAACAATCGATTGAGTAATTTGTCCCCAGGGTGGTCAACCCTGGGGTTTGGTTGCCATAGGTGCCTTCATATTAATTTGGTCGTTTGGCTATGACATCGTTTCGACCCACAGCCACCGTCTAGCTCGAAGAAAGCATGAGGGATTGGCTTTTGCCAAGTTGCCCAGGGTTACACAGGAGCAAACGAAAAACTAGGGTCCTAGAAAATACGTTACATGTTGGTGTCAGTACAAAGCAACCATTGTGAATCCGATCTACGTAGACCGGTCACTGACAGTCGCTCCCGAATGAAACACGCATTTACGAAAGGGACAAATCCTTCATAAGGGAGCTATGTGGTGAGAAATCACTCTCTCTAATCGGACCGAGAGGTGTTTTTGAAGCTCTTGGTGGCCAAACAATGGAAGAAGTCTAGAAAGCAGTATACAGTGACATGTATTAGAGAAAAATCAAGTATGGTCGAATAACAAAAGTAACTGATAAATACACCATAGTATGTGTGTTATTATGCCTGGCAAAAGGGTTCTCATTCCCGTGCGAATACAGATATTGTAGTTTGTAGTTTGGAGGATCAGAAAAGAGCACTCAGAGATGAGAAAGTACCCCTGGTCGATAGTTTGCATGCAAACTGGGCTTGATGTCCATTACAAGACTCATCAGCAGATCAATCGCATCTTCCTTGTGTAGCTTGACCGACGCAGATTGAGTGACGATGATCTCATCGGTGAGCTTCTTGATCTGGGCTTCGATCTCCGAACGTCGACCAAGTACCTGAATGACAAAAAAGAAGAGTTTTAAGCAACCCTATGAGTAGTGTGTTCCGTCAGGATAAACTATTAACTGCTGGTACTGGCAATGAACAGAGATGGTGGTGCACACAAACGTTGAAGTCCAACCGTTCGTTTGAGGATAAAACATGTTTGGAGCATTTCGGATTGCTCGTGGGCCACTATCAAGACTTGTTAGCTTTTTCTTTTCCCTGTCAGACCAGAAAAAAAATTCCGTCGCACAGTTTAGTACACGCTTCGTACCTTTACAGTGCTGTTGCCAGATTAGATGGGATCAAAAGCAAATCTGATACTTGCAGGTAAACCGATAGATATGGTAGGTAAGTTCGTCTATCTGGGCAGCTGCATAAGTCCCGGCAGACTGGTGAAAGACGAAGTCACTTCACAGGACAGGGGAAGCCAGGACAACATTTGCGGCGCCGAAATGACATCAGCTTGACTTGTCACGGTCCGAGCTGTTCTAGTTTAGGGATTATAAACGGCCGCTGAGCGTGGACCGATTGCAATGCATTGCACGGTAGCCTTTGGTATGCTTTTCTGACTTGTGGCTCACCAAACTATTCTAATGCTAGATGAGAAGCTCGTTTTTGGAGTTTATCAGAAAAATATGATGAAAATCTGTGCCGACCAAGGGGGTATTTGAATCAATTTGTGGGTTCCAAAACGATCGGCAGTTAGGGAATGAACCGCGCCATCGGTAGCTGACGGCAACACGATCAATTTGACTCCAAGGCTGGTCAATATTAGGATATCAGGTACAAAAATGGCGGCCATTGCGTCTAAACCCAGTGCTACCGCAAAACAATTGGTAATCAGAACAATGTTGAAATAGACATTCCCCATCATCATTACGTTTTGCAGCCAGGATAAACACACCACCAAGGCGTTTCTGATTAACTGAGGTCAAGGCAATCAGACATTTAGTGGAAAGATGTCCACAGAGCGATAACTGTGGTGGCTGAGGAGGTGTCGAGTTTTTGGTCTGCCATCTAACTTCGGAACCAGAGTTAAGTACACTTCCATTCGAGCAATGAGGCCGGTCTGACCTATGAAGTTTTTTCTGCACGTGAACCGGTGTACACAGTGGAATTTGGCTTGAGCAGGTTTGTACTCCATGAGTGAAGATAGGGGTAACCCTGCGGACTCAAAGCTTTGCAGCGTTGAGACTGCGTCTGCTAGTCTTATCAGTTGTATTGCTCCCTTTGGTGGGAGGCTCTGTTAGGACTTCGACTGCGTCACGGTTTCGAGTTTGTCTTCCATTCGTCTTGCAGTTTAATGAGTTGTGGGGGGAATTCGTTTCTTACTGGCATGTCCCAGCGTCATCAGTTACAATTTATTAGCTGACTTGTATTCATCCACGGAAGCGGCCCGATATATCAATTTTGTCACTGCCCACTGGAATATCTGGACCACAAGTATCGACTCCCACTAATTCTACACGAGGTTCTCTGGTACCATGCGGACCTGATTTGCTTGCAGGAGGTAGACAGTTCTGCGTTTCCCAGGTATTCCAAGCCGTTGGATTACGCCACAGGAACAAATGGGATCTGTTTATCTAAACGAGCGCTAACATAAGTGGGGGACGATCCTTCCTGAAAGACTGTGTCGTTGGATGTGGAAAAAGGCAAAGGATGCGCCATATTTTACAACAGATCGATATTAGAACTGATTCGTGATGCCAATATTCCATCTCTGATGACGCACGCAGAAAATAAACCTATGTTGAGTGAAGTGGTCCAAAGAGTCTCGGAAGGGGTAGCCACTAAACATGTGCCTGGAGTGTTCTCAGGAGACTTCGAAACAAGTCGCGTGAAATCCCATACCCATGGTTTGGTCACTGCGTTATTCCGCTTGAAACCGGTTCCTTCTGTTTTGGTTAACAAGGAATACCCTGTGGACCGCCTGCTGACTATGGGTAATACGCACCTCTACTTTCGTCTTCACCTACGTCTAATTGGTCTTTGGTGTTGTATCTAACAATTTTCTGAAGGGCTGGTTTCAATGTGCTAACCAACCAAAGGGTGTTTGAAGTTGGACACAGCTTAAACGGTTGAGATGTGTAACCCATTATTACAAGTTCATCAGCTCTGGCGTTGAACAACCCATTGGTCCTAAACGCCTACAGGTTTTCTCATCGATCCAACACCATGTCAAACCGGCAAGTCGAAACGAAAGCATACTTGGTCCTCAAATTTAACGATGGGTTTTGTGCAGTAGTTGAAACCCTCGATCATCATTTAGCACTGTAGGCATCTTTCTAATCAAGGTTTGCTTGTTTATGACCACAATCAGAACCTGTCAGGTATTAAAATGAGGTCGCATTTCGATTTGTTCTTGCAAAGGGCAAAAAACATGTCTGTTGGCTACACAATTCGCAATAAACAATTACAAGTAGAACATAAGGTTGACGAAAAATTGGGGACGGCGCATACGTGATGCGCCCCAAGGGCGAAACCGGTCGTGGGCTGTCGAAAAGTTTTCAGTAACCTTATGAGTAGTGTGCTACGTTGGGATTCATCTTGTCTGACTGGAACTGTTGGTGGCATGACTTCGAATGAGACGCTTCTCTCTTTTTATCTAATATTCTCCTGTAACCCTTCCACATTCATCGCTTGCATTCACTTTTTATGCCTGTGACCATGCTCTTGAAAAATAAACGATAAATGTGGTACGATAAATTCGTGGGTAATCTTAGTTGGTTTGATCCGGAAGCAACTGAAATTACAGATGCTGGTTGGTTGTACAGAATTTCAACTGGTGCAGGAATGAAGTCTGATAAATCTTCTGACTGGTGAGTGCGTGATAACTCAACATGTCCTTGCACTTCAGTCGCCAAAATGAAGAGATTCTCATTTCGAAACCAAAGCAACTCAATACTAAACTGGGTGGGCTTTCGCAGAATTGCTTCAGGGAACGAAATGGTACAAATGGTAATAGCAATAACTGAAACGACCAGGAGTGCTGAGCTCTTTTCGCTTAGATTTGACTCAGTCGATAATCCAGCCATGACAATCTAGCAACAGACAAGATCATTCGATGAAACACCTTGCAAGCGAAGGGCAATGTAGCTGAAAGATAGGTAGAAACTACGCATAACCCAATTAATTGTAGTGACTTGACGTGTCTATTGGTTTTTGTTCAGGTTTGGCCAGGTGAAAAACACTGGTTCATACTGGTCTAAACAACTCGGGCCGTTGAACAACACGGATCGACCATATTGCGCTGGCATGCGTGAATCGTGAAGATTCTTACCGTCGTGAAAAACACCAGAGACAAAGGTAATTACATTAGTCCAATGGAGAATGCATTCGATTTGTTCATAACGGTCACCGTAGCAAGAAAAAATACTCTGTCGAGGAGATACTGTGGAATCATTCGGCGGTGAATCCTTGCAGAGTGGAGTACCGTACTTCCCCGCACGACAGAATGAGTCAGCTACAACCTCTAGACAGCATCCTGTGGCGAGCTTTAATGGTTCCGGCTGCTAAGAGATTGTCTATCGGCAGTAGAAACTATACAGAGTATCCGACTTAACTGAGTCTCTATGGCTGTACACAGTTTTGCACAGCGTTCGCCCATGCTAATGAACAAACGCCTGAGAACAGAGGCTGGGCAGGCCACATACAGTACATAATAGTAACTGGGAGTGGATTCAATCTACAACAATAATGCCATGGTTGCAGAAACTGGAAGAGAGATATCTAAGTCAAACAATGTGGCTTCGTTTCAAAAAAGTATAGATTTCGGTGTCCATTGCTGGACAACAATTTGTTTTTGAAATAAAAGCTCCGCCAGGTTAAGTGAATAAGTTACGATCTTGGTAGTGAGACATTTCTGATAGAATGCACAATGGACGCCACAGGTTAAGCTGGCTATAGGATAATAGAAACATGAAGTGGAGATGAAACTTTCTAACGTACGCGCTCTTCTATCATCTTGAAATGCCGTTCCCTCTCTGCACGCTCTGCGTCGATTTCCGCCTGAGCCTCGATTTTGGCCTCTTTCAGTCTTTTGGCTTTACCTAGGGCGGTAGAAAGATAGGAAACGAACAACTCAACATTATCGTAGTTTCGAATATCCTATGGAACGTTGAGTACATCGTCCATAGCAAATTATATAGAAATAGAGAAACAGGCGGTCGATCCCTGCTTGAGATAGAGAAGAGGGGATGGTATCCTACCATAATTCCAGATATGTCCAACTGCATACACATGGGTGTTTAAGGATATAATCAAATTTGTCCGGATTTCACTGCCCAATGGACCATCCGACACGGTGTCAAATGCACCTCCTATATAAAAAAAAGCTAGGAGCTTTGGTCTCCGGTATGTGACTTTAGCGGTTGTTGCATGATGAAAAGTGACTGGTTCAGATTCAGGTTTCGCAGCAACCAGCCTGCGGTCCGCGTGCTGGATGTAACCAACGAAAAATGGAGGCCATCAAAATTTTAGATACAACTTTGGCCAGAATAATACCACGGTTAGTACTGCAATGGGGCGATAGTTTTAGTTCCCTAGTCAGTGGGTGTTTCCTGAGATTCACGCATTTCCTAACAAGTTGGTTAGTGGTATGGTAGCGCCGGAACTCCAGCTTTGATCAGCGCTGAGTTCCTCCGGATCCCGACTATTTTATTTTTACTGGTGCACGGTTTCTGCGACAACGTTATAAGTCGTTGATGTGTCTGTTTGGACAGGTTATTGTCAAGAGGCCAGAAGGTTATTGGTTTGGGCCTCAGTGACCAGAAGGTCCGGGGTTCGAATCCAGTCCCAGCATCTTGACTGCTTCTGTCTAGGCTTGGGCAGCCTGGCAGTCTCAACCCTCGTGTCCTTCGGATGACATCGCAAAAAAAATTGTTAAGCTGTAGCACCCTTTCGGTGCCTAGCTGCCATGCCATCAGAAGGAAGCACGAGGGCTGGGATAGTGCCAGGTTGCCCAAGCCTAGACAAGATAAGTCGAGATTCAGAATTCTGGTTCGAACCACGGACATTCCGGTCAGTAGATTCGCGCTCTAACCACTTGAGCCAAAAAGCCAGGGTTGGGTTCATATCGCGAACAGAACGCTCGCACCTTAGTAGCCCCGTGTTGGGGGTATCAGTATCCCCAAAACCGTGTACTCTCCGAGTTATTGCCAATTTTATTTTCTAAAAATGTGAACTTTTAAATTTCGCGCCCTTTCCGCCATGTTACGCCTCAATCCAAAAAAGACCGCGCTTCTTTACTATTGAGCAGTTGGACTTTGTGTGCGCTAACAAATTTATTGTTCCCCAAAGTCGCTCAAAATATTTATATTCGACGGTGCTCCCGCTGTACTTTGCCTTTGGTCGAGGCAGTAAAAGCCCTCCTCTGAAGGTCCGGTCTTCTTCTCTCTGCGCTAGGAGTGGTTGGGCTCGCGTCATAGCTGGGGATTTGTGCGCTCGTTCTCAAGTCGCATATAGTCGTTGATCGTACTCGTTCAAATATATAACATTTGGCGACGAGGTATTTCGGTCTACTCGTAATGGATCCCGCGAAAGTAGAGGCAATGCTCGAGCAACAGCTTAAGTTTATCAAAATGCATACGCAGTTGAGGGCCCTCGCTAGTAGTGTTACGTCCAATTCGGCGCCAAGTCAACCGGTTGACGCAGTTATGAATAGCATAGCGGAGTTTGACTGTGACCCCAAAGCTAACATCACGCTCGAGACATGGTTCCGTCGCTACGAGGACCTTTCCGAGTCGATCTTGCTGCGCAGGACGATGCATAGGAAGTCCGGCTCTTGCTTCGTAAACTTGGCAAGGCAGAGCTGGACAAGCACTGCAACCTGATTCTACCGCAGAACCCACGCGACAGGTCTTCCGATGACAGAGTGCAGATTCTGATGCATACTTTTGGGGAACGATCTTCTCTGTTCAATACGCGGTACCGCTGTTTAAAGTTGGTTATCAACGAGTCAGATGACATTTTGACGCACGTTGGTAGTGTTAATCGTGAATGTGAACGTTTCAAATTGAAGTCGCTCGCAACTGACCAATTCAAATTCCTCATTTTCATATGCAGCCTCCAGTCTCCCAAATTCGCAGACATACGCACGCGTCTGCTCAACCGCCTTGAGCAAGACCCTTCGCTGACGTTCAACGTCATTGCTGACGAGTACCAACGCTTGACCAACCTACAGTATGACACCACTTTGGTCCAATCTAGGGGCCAAGGTGGTTCCGAAGTTCCCGCGGTTCGCCAAGCCGAAGAGCTGAAACAGGGCTCGCAAGGTGTTGGTTGTCGTTCGCGGGGAAACAGGCACAAGTTCTGGCCACTTGGAGAAGGCGTCGACCAAGATGAGGTATGTTACACCATCAATAGGGGCAGCGTAGTCGATATGCACCCGGGACCAGGGGCGTTCGGGTCGAGGCCAGGTAGCAGGCGGAAGGCGTGGAGGTTTTTTTGCGGCTTGTTGACATTTCGAACAGTCTCTGACGTAGTCGGAGATGTCACGATCCATGTGCGGCGAGTAGGCGTAACTACGAGCGATTGATTTCATCCGGTTTATCCCAGGATGCCCCGAATGAAACTGCTTCAGGACCCGAAGGCGTAAGGGGCGTTACACCACACGTTCTCCAAATATGAGACAGTCGCCAACGATGGACAAGGAATCCCGACGCTGGAAAAGAGGTTGGAGATCGTCGTCCAGGGATTTTGTCGGCCAACAAGTCCTGAGGAAATGGCTCGCCTGTTGCAGGGTCGAATCAGCCGAGGTTTCACGCTGGATATCCGGTACAGTCACTGGTAAGGCGCGGACTGTTTCGAGCAGCTGCTGGCTGGCATGGTTATCGATGGACAAAGCCGCGATGACGGAGTCCTCTTTTGGGGCAGCATGATTGCCGATCAGCCGTGAGAGTGCATCCGCTTGGCCGAAATTTTCTGTGCGTCGATACTGGATGTCGAAGTCGTAGCCAAGCAGGATGAGCGACTACCGTTGCAGCCGATTCGCCGATTGAGCGGGTACGCCAGATTTCGAGCCAAAAAATTGACAAGGGCTTGTGATCGGTCAGAAGAATGAATCGCCGGCCGTATATCATCTTGTGGAATCGGTGGACGGCAAAGACTTGCGCCAATGCCTCTTTCTCAATTTGGCCATAGTGTTGTTCCACTGGCGTAAGCGACCTGGATGGATACATGATCGCCTTCTCAGTTCCATCCGGAAATGCATGAAGGATGACGGCACCGACACCGTAAGCGGAAGCATTAGCTGCCACGACAATTGGCAGCTTGGGATCATAGTGCGTCAGTAGCATTTCGGAGTTGCAAAAAGCTGCTTCACATTCTTCTGACCAAACCCAAGGCACGTCCTTTTTCAGGAGGTGATTGAGCGACAGCCGGACACTGTGCAGTGCAGACAGAAATGCTGAATAGTAGCTGATGAGACCCAAGAAGGAGCGAAGCGTGGTAACATCCTTGGGTGCCGGCATCTGTTGAATTGCTCGTATGTTCTCGGAATCGGCGCGTCGACCGGAGGCATCTAAGATATACTCGAGATACTTAACGGCCGTCATGAAGAACTAACACTTTCCAGGACGGAGGCGAAGGCCGTTGTCCTGGATGCGTTGAAGCACCATGTCGATTCGCGTGCGTAGTTCATCGGGAGAGCCGGCGACAACCAGCACATCGTCCATGTATGCGGCCACACCTGGAATGCCAGAGAGGATAGTGTCCATCAACTGCTGGAAGTTCGCAGGGGCCGTCTTAACCCTAAATGGTAGACGTTTGTATTCGTACAGGTCCCTGTGCGTGTTGATGGTCAGCAGAGATCGGGAGTCCGGCGCAACTTCGATCTGCAAACATGCATCGGCTAGGTCAAGTTTGGCGAAACAAATACCGTCGTTCTCAATGGTGAATAAATCATCGGACACCGGCAGTGGGTAGTGGTGCTGTTCGAGAGCTGCATTGAGGCCTGTTGAGAAGTCGGCACAAATGCGGATTGACTCATTTGGCGTCTTCACTACGACGATTTGTGCTGCCCATGCGGAGTAAGTTACTGAAGATAGGACGCCTTGTTGCTCGAGACGCTGAAGTTCTGCATCGACCTGTGGCAAGGAGGCGTACGGGACTGGTCTCTTGGGGCGAAAAACTGGGATAGCATCCGGTTGGAGTTGAAGGGTTGCTTGTGTGGTGGAACAACGACCGAGGCCAGGCTCAAAATCCTTAGCGAAGCGCCGAATGATATCGCCGGACTGATCTGGAGCAGCAACGCGAGAACCGACCGCATTGCAGACGGAACTGATTGGGATATCTGCCAAACCAAGACAGTCAGGACCAAGAATATTCAATTCGGCAGCGGTACGTAACACGACCCAGTGAATGTCGTTCCCTTGAATGAGACGCAGCATTGCGATTCCACGGAAAGCCGCAACTCACCACCACAGGCACTGATGGCAGTTCTGGGGGACCGTCGGACTGGAGGTCGCCCAAGGGTGTGCCAAAGCTTCTCCGATGTAATAATGATGTCCGAAGCAGTTCAAAGTTTGGCAATAACTCGAAAAGTAAACGGTTTTTGGGGATAATGATATCCCCAGTAGATTTCGACACTTAGATTCGTGGAGCGATGGGAATTCCGTAAGGAGGCCCCTTGGATTTAGGTGAATTTTTGGTTAGCTCCTTGTAAGCAACGTTGTAGGCTTCTTGTAGGCAACCAAGAACATGGAGATACGCGGCACGAAGATTCACAAACCTCGGGGCATTCCTCTCTGGAAAAGTATACATAAGAGAGTCAATCCATACAAGGAGTCAAACATCCCTATAAAGTTAAACCGAAGCGTAACAAACGGTCGGCGATATGCGTCACGCTGCGCAATTACGTGTTCGATGCGCCCCCACCTGTTGTTCTCAGGTTTGCGTCCTGCGTGATGAGGCAAGATGTCGCAGTACTACTGAAACTAGTAGCTGTTACAACCAGTGTAATACTTATGTTTCTATGGTTGGAATTCGCCTCGGATAAGTTTTCTGAATTAAAGTACAATGATTTACTGTTCCCAGATTGCCGAAACTTAATCTGATTTTCAAATATGTTTGAACAGCAAGACAAAGCTTATGGATGCCCACCCACCGTGTGGGAAAAGGTGTCTCAAGGCAGGCAGGTGCATTACTCCCTCAGAGACTGAGGGAAGGCCTGAAGTCACAGACTACGGTCCCAATGAAAAAAGTGGACAGCGGCAGAGTTCAGTTCATCGGTTATAAAGGTAAGGTGCTTCCAGCTGTTACCTTCGGTCACCAGAAAGTGGGGGGGGGGAGCTTTGGAGATACAGCCAAGCATTGAAGGGGACAGATGGTCAACTAAACTCTCGTCCAAAAAACCTAGTGAAGCGGTTAAGATGCTGGTATCGTCACCATCGACAACATAACATCAGTGTTTAACAATGATGCTTAGCTACCATGCAACCACGATTTATTTGAGTCTTACTGTGAAAATAATGAGTGGATGGGGAAGAGACTTACTGCTACCTTACCACAATCATTCTGTGCCTACATCTCCAGACAATCATTCAATCTGGGTAGAAGGTGACACGAAGAACGCTACTGACATCGAGTAGCAAACATATCTTGTGGCTCCACCAATCAGACACAGTGAGGATGGCACGAACCCCATCCTGGAGGGAGAGTCGCAGCGACAAACTTTTCGTAACCTCTTTCACATCCCTTGTTTCAGGCAAAAGGTTAACCATCCCCCTGCATGCGCCACTCTGAACTGGGCACGGAAAACAACACACTTCAGCAAACGATGGTTCGGCATGTGCAATACATGGTCCAACCAACGCAGCCTCTGATAGTAGACAGATACTTCGATGGAATTTCCGCTGCACAACACTAACTGCATTGTTGCGGATTCGCCGACACGAACCCATACGAGGTATGGTTATGAGACAGGGTTCGTAGAACAGAATGTTTCGGCATTCTCCTCGAAGAGGCCACTTCTCAGCCATGCAAAAAATAGTCCGTACTGTAGCCTGATACACACATCTCTTGAGATTCAGGGATATACCGCTTTGCCGCCTCATGTGTCTGAGCTCGAGCCTTAGAGAATAGTGCATTGACCTCATGTCACACTTCAATCGGAACAAAAGCACTTTCTAAGATACGTAAAACGCTCGACAACTTCGAGCGGCTTTCCTTTGATTGTGAGTGGCGTGTCAGTGACTGCATATTTAGAAGTTTGAGCTTACATTTTGTGGGTGCAAAGCGCATGCCAAAGAGCGGGATGACATTGGTTAGTCCACCCAAAAGCACCTGCGTCTCCCTCTAAAGACGAGAAGGATGTCGTCTGTATATTCCAGATCGACAAGGTTTTCGTCCGCAGCACTTGAACACTGAAGTTTCAGGGATTTCCCATCGATCGCCTCATACCTCGTACACCTCGAAATTAAATATGAATGGATGGAGTAGACATTCTTGACGAGCACCATTTTGTGTACGGAAGCTTCTGGAGAGCTCTCACACGCTCTAACGCGCCCGGAAGACGGAATAAAAAACTTATTACATTCATACACTTCCGTAGAACTCCTTACTAGGCAAGCGTGTTAAGGAGAACAGATTGGTAAGCTGAATCGAATGCGGCTTGTAGATCCATAAATATTAAGGTTTTTGCGTGGTATTTACACCTGACGGTGTGAAGATTGGGTAACGCAACCCCTATCAGGCCACAACAGCAGACGGCCAGTTAAATTGTCCCTGAAGGTGTTCAGCCCAATGGTTAAGGCGCATTTTTTACAAGCAACCGAGCCGTTGTTATCAGTGACTGTTTCGCTCACCGGAGGCTTCTTTCGGCCCGTTACGCGTATCAACTAAAACGGGTGAAGTACATCCCCAGGGTTTCTCGCCTCATCCATCTCTTCAGCCTTCTGTATCCACCAAGCTTCTCGATCCGCGCAGATGCTCATTTTCATCTGAATTCTGAGAGTTCGTCGAGCGGTACTGTTCCCTTGACCAGAGCCTCGAGCAATTCTAGAGTGTTGCTCGAGATCCAGTATCTAGATCTAGTTGGTTGCAACGTTCAACAGACGGAGTGCCTAGCACCTTGCAAGGTTGCGGACAGTACTTTTCAGTAAGAGTCAACATCAGACGTGTTGTCTGAAAAGGATTCCAGTAGGTGTGTTTGGTGGGTTTGCTTCACATGAGGGTCGGAGAGCTTTTCAATAAACAGGCAAGGTGTGCGCACCTTACGCGCTCCTCAAAAACGCAACAAGAGGTATCAACAAGTGTGCGGTCCAAATCAACATGGATATTCCAGAACGAGTGATAACAAGTGACTGACCCACATCACCTATTGTTGGTGGCCACGTGGTGTGTTTCAGGTTGGCTCGAGTGCGGGGGG
>SJOL01011688.1:472335-510407 GCA_004794785.1 Opisthorchis felineus | reverse complement strand
CGTGAATGAAATTGAACTTGTGGAAGGGGCGAATTGCGGCAGGGAGCTTCGTTGGTTAAATCCGAACGATAGGTTCAGCGTTTAGAATGAGTCGGTTGGGGCCAAGTGATGAATTTGGTTGCGGTTGTGATTACAGACTTCATTAGGCGAGAGGTTGCGGCCGATATTTTGAAGAAAATAGTTGCGGGAGTGCCATCAGACTGGGTACGGCAGTGCCATGCCATCATCGCAGTGACGTACTTAGGTTCCAGGACAACCCCGTAACGGTCATCAAGGACGCCGCAATCGGACAGAGGATACGCATGGAATAAACGTTGCGATCTCCACTTAGCTCATCATCGTTAAAAACATAGCAAAGAGCCTCATGATAGCCTGAGAGAGCGAGGAGCTTTCAACATGTGATGTGTCTGAGATGTGACATCTTTCCAGCTATAACTGGATGTTCAAGATACCAAAAGAGCTGGGTTACAAAAGCAGGCACGGTGGGTGGTATCTGATGTCCAAGAAATGCTCCCCTGGCTAATGAGAATGATACTGCGGTCAACCGTGGGATAGTTCTAAGTTGTGATAAAGACGACGGAGCTGCTGTTTGCAGCAAGCCACAGGGTATCAACATCAAGAAGCAGTAGTGAGCAGATTTGACAAATACTGCGCACCCGCTGGATCATCGCTGCGGCCACATTAATGGGTACGCGTTTGGAGATTCGTTAGGTCCGTGAACCCTAGGGATCAAGTTTATACTGCTTAATCTCACGATGGCTTTACAAAATCCTCTCTTCGTCTTGAACTTCGTCGCTGAACAATGCGGATGATCACTGATCCTTGGCCTCGCAGACTTGATGATCACATGGCTCCTTCTATACCAACAGTTGAGCAAGTAGTAAGTTTGCAGTTATTACGGCAAGACGTCTTAATACTTCTACCAAAAATGTATTTGAGATGACATTAGATATACACATTTATTTCATGCTCATCATCAGGTGAAAGTGGTTTACGGACTACCTTTTACAGATGTACTAGTCCAACAAACAAATGAAAACATACTTCTTGATGGTGTTTTTGTAATTTTCAAACCCGGGCATTTCAGAGCGTCAACGCATATGGTGATGTTGATGAACGGCCGTCGTTAGCGTTTATCCATAGCTAAGTCTGCATGGGGACGGGCCTATTATTTGCGATGTGCAGAAAAGCTCAAATAATTTGCTACATATGACGAATATAAAGGACCCAAAAATTATTCAACTATCGACTTGGGTGAACTTTGCATGGAAACTTTCTGGCTGCTGCTTAGTTGGTAGATGCTCGCTTCTTAGGAATCTTAGTCTGTGTAATAAAGCTTTTAATGTAAATATGCAGCATTTTGCTCACACTAAAGCCACCATAATGTCCCAGTTTTGTCAGAATTTGTTTTACTTAACTCATTTCCCTTCTTCACATTTGGTGCGCATTTCAGTTTTAAAGTTGACGTGCTATGGGGGCTCCCTGGCCGCACGATGCTCTTAGCTACAAAACCTTTGCGAGTAGAATAAAACTTTACTCCAAAATGTTGCATTTTGTTGCGTATGTGCTCAAACCAAAAACCACCCTGCTCTACGTTCATATTTTTGCAGCCCACTAAACTTCACTGTACACTGGAGCAGTCGTACCTCTGGCGGAAAAATTCTGGTGGAATATTTTCCTAGCATCACTAGGACCCCGGGATGCTTAGATAGACCTCAAAAGTCTGGACTGGTACTCTGAACTCAATTGCCTGTCTGTTTTAGTCCATCGGGGATACGTCATAGCTTTAGAAATTTCAATTCCATTGTGCGAATACTGAACGCCGTGCTATGGTTCCAGATATGGCATCAGATACGTTTGTTCAAAAATTGACTGCTTTCCGGTTTACATCACTCGCGGCATTTGAGAAACCGTCAAATGAATACATGAAGGATAGCTATGTAGTACTTGTGCGTACAGCATGTAACCGAAGCAACAACGCTTTTTTGTGTTACGAGTGGGTATGGTACAAATGCAGCAGGTGGACGGCAAAACCAAGGAAAGTCGAGAGATCCGAAGATAGTAAGCTGAGCGCACTTGTTGATTACAAAAAGTAAACAAGGCACCGACTGCTCAGTTTGTATTTGTCTAAGGAGACACAGAAACCGTCTGGTAGTCACCTTCCATTATGTGAAAGACAAGCATAAGTTTTCCGAGGTTTTGTGCAATCGACGTCCGATAAATCGACGGCTAACAGAAGAGGAGTTGGACACTCGCAGGGCCCTGCTGAGGTATGAAACTCCAACGTGTGAAGTTCGGTAGTACGTAGCCGATGAATCCTGAAAGTTGCTTACCACGCAAGACATGTACAACCACCGCTGGATGTGTTAGTTATCTCTGTTGAGTAAGTGACGGATGGTTGGTTTTTGTTGTGGCAGATGATATGCCCTCGGCCCTAGCAAAGCTGTGCAAGTCCAGACGTGTGCTTGTGATGGAGTCGGGGGAAGATCACCACAGCCACATATGCTTCGCCAGATGGCAACAGGTAGCGCTGTTCAGATGCTTCCCGGATGTCGTAAATGTCGATGGGACACACGCGACAAACTGAGTTGGATGGGCATTTTCAAAGCAACGTATATCCGGCCTGTAGATACAAGCTCTACGCCCTCCTGATCGCAGATGGCATGAATACCGGATGTCCGGTTACGTAGTACTTCGTGGAAAGTAGACAATTAACTCCTATGCGTAAACTGTTCGGATTGTTCAGGGAAACGGTGGGCGAATAGTAGCCCATGATGACTTTTGTAATGGACAAACTGGCTGCACAAATGCGGACACCGACAATGGTGTTCGGCTGCAATGCCATGTTGTGCTACTTCCATATCCAAAAAGTTATCAGGAAGCAAGTATATATATATCATATAACATCCATCTGTTTTTGGTCACAGACACTCAGCGGAGAGCCGACTCATACTACACTGCATGGCTTGCCTGGACAATGCCGTACGGTAGGTTTTTTGTTTATCATTATACTAGCACAAAGGTTCCGAAAAGATCTGCAACTGCTACGCCGCACGGACCCACCATCTGTCTGCCGGCTTACGACCCAGTGGTTGCACGTCACCCACAAATGTGCTGTACGCGCACAAGCCATGATTTTTCCATTTTAGCGGTGTGACCAACAACCGTCTGGAAAACGCAAAAGGTCGCCCGAAAAACCGTATGCACCACTCAGACGTAGTGGAAAATGCATACAGAAGGTGTCCTGGCAAGCCGAGTGGCTCATGCGGGAATATGAGATTCATACGCCATACCACTGCAACGGAATGTAAGTCATGGAGGGCGACGGCCATGTTTTAAAGGTTGCCTGTTGAATGACTACGTATGCGTGTTTAACCGTTTTGAGGCACCTGGGGCCGCGACCGCGAAAGCTGCACCATCATATCGTTGGGACAAACAAGGCGAGGTCAATCCACGTTAACCAACTTATAGTTCATAGTGCAAACACCCAGGTGCTCCCAGACGGTTTATACCTGTGCTGGTAAGTGCACATACCCCTTCTACCAGGAGATGTGGCCCCCTGTATCCATTTGTTCTCTTCATTTAGAGACCAGGAAATTCCAAGCACTAAGAAGCATTCCTCATAAATGTTTTCTTAGGTTGCTCCCCAATCCACTAAGGGTGGCTGTTGGCTTAAAACCTACTAGAACAAAATATTACCACTTACTTTTGTTCCCAAGCAACGGCCGTCAACATTTCACGGCCTGCATAAACAACTTAACCGAGTGGTGGATAAACTCCAGGGGCTGGAACCCAGGGAACCACATCCATCTTTAAGCAGTTGATTGTTCAGAGGCAAGTCCTGCTGCGCCAAGGCTCGACGTCCGCAACTGGTGTCCTACCGTTGGTGGTCGAGGATACTGCAACTCAACACAAGTGGTGGCCTTGGGACACAGACTTGGGCTTTTGTGTGCTCTATGACCGGCCGACTAGTACCGGTGACCGCTGGTGTGCAACGGATCGTGTATCATATCACGTCGACTGTTGTGATGGTGAACCTTGTATGCTGTGCAGTAATGCTCTTCAGGCTTGTCCCAAATGCGAGTCCACAGATGGTCAATTTATTTTTGGTTCCTAGCCCCCGGCCCGTCCAGAAAGGGCACAGGCGTGCCCGCTAGAAGGTCCGCAACGAAGGCATCTTACGATGCTGACGTGGACCGGAGCATAGATTCCAAGCACATTATTCCCCGGGACTGTGTGTGCTTCCGTGTTTTCGGCTTCAAGGATGGGCTAATCGGTAGCCGTGAGTTATTAGCATTATGCTAGTACTCATGCTGTAGAGTGCCAGTTAGAGCAGGGACGACGGTGATTTCATGAATCACGAAGTCAGATCGTAAAATACTCTAGCATGACCAGCATATCATCCGTGTGAATCTTCAGTCTGGTTTTCAATCGCCTAAATGGTTGTCTTTGGTAGTGAATGTAGTATATTTACGTATATGGCCCACTTATGCAACTTCTCCATATCTGATTGTAGCTTTTTAGTTTCCTGAGCAACTCACAGTACTGCAGTAACGCGCTACTCATAAATTTGCTGAAAACCCTTTGACAGCCCATTACAAGTTGTGCTCTGGCGCCGTTTCCGGGTTTAACTCAACTCTACGTTCTACTCGAACCCAAGTAGCACGAGATTCGACAAATACGTTCATTTGCAAACCAATTTGGTTTCCACTGAAACCAAGATGTAACGAGCAAATGGCATCTTCGAGTGACGCGTAATACCAGAACCTCCGGGAAGGCAAAACAAAGTCGGAGCTGGGTTTCTATACGGTACTATTAACATAAGACATCAATTCACAAAATGTACAAACCTCTGCAGTAGATACTCGTCAACAACAAATGGTCCACTTGGACCACAAAAGTACAAACCAGATGTGCAAACAGTCTCCCACGTGAGACAGTCACACGTGCGTAAGGTCGGCCACAAATGGCTGGATGACCTCAAGGCCAAATGGGTGAAGTGGCAAGGACAAACAAACGCCAGTTCATATGGACGTACTAAACACAAAAGTGGAGGGGGTTACAAATAGGGACAAAAAACGTGGGGAATTTCAAACGTCAAAGTAATGGACGATACACAAGATGAACTTCTCGTTCACGCTGTTTGTTTCTACCGAAATACAGTGATTGCGAATACGTGCGGTGCCCCATGAATGGCGGAACCGCTGTCGGGCTGTCGAAGTGCTCTCAGCAGCAAATGAGTAGTATGTTACGTCTACACAATGTGTTGCGATGGTGGCGCATGACATGGGGCGATCTAGTGCAGCACGTTCAGCTGAAGAAGAACGCCACAGACATAGGATGCAGCTCGGGATTCGGGTGAGTGTCCCTTGAAACCAGATGGGCATGCAAATGAGCTTATTCGGCTAAATCGCAATGTTCTTAGGGAGCAGCGGTCCAGATGGCAAGCCATTTGCAATTCCACCAGTTTGTTGGTAAGACTAGTATGCAACCGCATGAATGTGGGCCGCTTCAGCAGCGAGACTCAGATCCGGATGATGATAACTACACTGAAGAGTACACCTCTTAAGGGTGGCCATGTCTACCGGGGTGAATTTCAGCCCGAACCCAGTTTGTACCCTATTTAGTTGGTAATCACCCCAGTTACGTATATATAACTACACACATACACAACACTGTTTGCCTCGACAACAGCAACGAAATTTGTGTAAAAACTTTCCATTTGGTGGGGAAAATGCAGCGTGGATATTTCCACTGTGGGCGTGTGTTCGGTGCCTCCAAATGGCGAATATTGGACAGCTTGACAGCTACCAGACATCTTCACAATCCTTGTGAGTTGCCGAGTTCTTTTGGAATGAGTGAGTCACCGTGACATACACTATCGATTTTCTTCTCGTTTTGGCACGCGGTGTTGACCACTGTAGCATTCGTTCTAGTGTGCTCCGCAAAGCTACCTCAAATGGGTGATACACCCAGTTCGGATTTTGTCGCCTCGTAGTGCGATGCGTACATGCATCGCGCACTGTAAAAGGCCTGCTGGCGGTCTCTATCGGGAACACAGCAGGATCAGGGGATGATAATGGAACATTTTGCCATGGAATTTGAAATACAGAATTTTTCCGCTATAAAAGGCGCGCAAGAAATGGGGATCGATTGTTGCAACTATCTGAAGAAAGCAAAAAGACTGCCTTTCATCCGCCTGATAATAATGCCCACGCAGCATCTCCAGGTGAAGCTATTCTGAGAGTCGCAGTGCGTCAATTAACCGGCAAGTCATCAACTCGGACAAATCATCTTGAAAATGTCGCCCATCGACGGGCTGTCCGGTGAGAGCTTTCTTGACAACATTTCTAAACTTTATGAGGCGGGATTAAATGGAAGTAGTTCCACAACAATGATATCAGTAGCGATGGAATAAGGTAGTACATGAATCTGTAAAGCTGAGCTACAACGAAACCAAGCCAGACAGACACAGGAAGCGCCACGTTGACGATGGCCGACCAACTTGGAAAAGAACTATTCCCTTATGATCACAAGTCCTTTGAAATAACTTTACTACCACGAATAGAAGGGAGGCCTTATGAATGCTTTATGAATTTGAAAAACCCGCCGTGTGACACTATGCCGTGTTTGAAATATTTCGTCCAAAGGGGTCAGCACGCATGGAATAAAGAGGACCTTGGGCCCTGAATCACCGTAGTAGATACTGAAGGAGCAGGTAAATAATTCTGCCGAACAAATGGATGGAGAAATGGAATGAAGTATACTCGTATTGATGTGAACGCTCGTTTGAAACCTTGTACTTATTGTACTCAACAGAAATTCTTATATATGAGATGTATCAACAGATGCTAAGAGCATGAAAGCTATTCTAGTTGATATAGATGAATACTGGGACACCACGCCGCAAAACTCAACCACTTCCTCCAATATAAAGGAAGGTTTGTTGTTGAGAGGTTTCGGTTCTTTAATTCGATTCCGAATTTTGATGACCTATGAACTTTCTATGGACCTAAGTGTTTGACGGAAACACGAAACATGTCTTAAAACTAAAAAACTTTATATCTGTACGTGGTGCGTGCGGTTTTCATTGCCTTTTCGTCACAATCAAAGCAACAGTACTGGGCGGTGAATTAGACGCCGATGCATACACCCAGATATTTAGACACGTGATATGCCGAAGGTTTCAGATTTTTCAGCAGAACTACATAGTGCTTCACGTCTCTCAGATTACTCGGAGCTAGCTGCTATTCTGTTTCGTGAATGTGCTGGACGAGGTAAATTGTAACCTATAGATCGACTTAACTGAGAACTCGTATACTGGACCAGTACAGTGGGCGTAAGAAGGTGTAGGCATCTTTGGCTCAAAAACTGAGTTCCTGCCTCCCCCCGGAGACAGAAGCATCAGTCAAAATTTTATTTATAAACATACTAGAGTTAGAGAAAAGTGATCTGTAAAAGCCCTAAGGCCGAAAGACAAAACCTCCATCAAAGCCCCTCTCGAAGTGGTGACTCCATGGGATGCCCTCATGATTTCGTTGTGTTTGGTACGTTTTGACTGCTAGATAATTAAAATATGGACCTTCCCGAATTAGGACTTGATTCCAGTTGGAATTTGTTCTCTACTTACGAAAAGCTATCCACTTCTACTCACCAGATGTAGAATAATGGTGGCGAAAATGGATGCTTAACTAATTTTGTAACTTTTCAGCACGGCCTCACCTATTCCTGCACCGAATACAAATAAGTCGTCCCACTTCGCTGCAAATGAAGATAGAGTGGCAAGGCAGGCTGAAAATCAAAACTCATATTCCTTGTACTCCACTGGTTGGTTTGGATACTGAAATTCGCCTAATATGAAAAGGTGCTAGTGGTTTACCAAAATATATTTTATACATCATTTTGAATTTAAATGTCCGGTAATACCGAGAGATTTATTTCGTTGATAATTTATCTATTATTTTCATAGTCACGTCACTCTTGTTTGAGAAGTCGCCAGCCTGTACTGGCGTAATTATTCTGGCGAGTCCACATCAAAGGGGGAAGCAATAAACTCGAGTTTCGCTCTTATTAGAGCTCGTCAGCAGTACGTATCCAATGGCCGAGACGTGGCTTGAACTCCGGTCACCTGACATGCGGGGCAAGCGTGTAACCTTTACTCCACCAGCGCATGTTGGGCGCATGTGATTTTTCACGTCCGAACAGGTGAACGTGCTCACGCTTGAGCCATGTGATTGGTGCGCCCGACTATTTTTCGCAAATATGAAATTTCAGAAATGACCGTCAGGGTGTATCGGCATGCGATTCATGCACAAGCCAGCATTCTGATTGGTCAGCTGTGCACAAGCCAGGAAGCGCGCGCGTTCAGACTGCATTTGTGCACAAGCCAAGGAAAAAAACGGGTTAAGTGGTTAAAACGTATAACCTACGGAAAGATGGACTGTCAATGCAAGCGAGAAAATAGCAATAAACAATTCAAAAAATTAATTCCAGGAGACCTCTGCTTCTCCGCATGAAATATGTACAATTTGACGTCTATAAAATGAATAAGTAAACTTAACATCACAAAACGTATCCACGCACCTTAAAATAATCTCCATCGACCTGACTTTCTTCACACAACCTGTTTCTGACTACACACATCACTTCTTCCAATAAAAGTTTGGCAGGAACTCGACGTTTGTGTTTTCGGAAATCTCGGTTCAAACTTAACTATAGTCTTGGATATGTATATATATCCAAGACTTTTCGCACTCCGAACTTTAAGTTGCTTTCACCTCACTTAATCCTGCATTGCGATATCTCGAATATTGTAGCAACTGGAACATGAAGAGGCCTGGTGCAGCACACTCAGTTGCCTGGAAGCATCACAAACGAGAGATTCAGCTGGTTTCCAGGTGAGTCTCTCGCAAAACCGAATTTGTTTCCAAAGGAGTGTATTTCGTTAGTTAGTCATATTGTTATGCTGCATTTGACTGTCAGCAAAAGCAGCATTGTCCTGTGAAAAACCGTGCTATCGGGAAAAGTCGAAAGGAAGTTGGACGACGTCTCCCGGGTTTGAACCGCGAACACGCTGAGCCCGAGTTTATCCCACTAGGCCATCAAGCCACGGGAGGCCATTGGTGGAAACATCTGTTAAGCAGCTAAGCCATCGGCTAAGCAGTCGTATGTTCGGGTATGGATCACGTGACTCGGTCCAGCCAGTCGTTTGGTTGGGTTTGGCTTGTGCATGAATCGACTACCGGGTGTATCTTATTGGAAAATGACGGTAAATGTGATACATCGGAAAGTATTAATTCAACAGTGAAGTAACGTCAAAATTGTGCTTGGAACCCTTTGATAAGAAAAGCTTCATGTGCGTGGATTGAGGAACAGTTTGAATTAATGCCTCAGGGGATAATGAGAAAAAGTTTAGGAACCAGGTGCACAAAACTGTTGGCGTTTAAACTGTACTTAGATGTTTAATAGAGATTTCGTCCTGTCAGTGAAGTCAATCTATGCTGAAAACCCAAGAAGCTTTGTATGTTGGGAATCGTCAACAGTGCCAATCTCACAAAAATCAGATTTTCGAACTCGCAACCTTCCGGCCAGAGGTTGAACACTTAACCGTTTGGCCACGAGCAGTTAATCGGCAGTGTGGTCAGCTCACATTTAGACAGAAAATAGCGTCGCTCATTTTTCACTAACGGAAACCGCAGCACGTATTGACTTGCTCCTCGAGTGATGACTTCTCAAAAGGAAGTTTGAGACGCCCAATGAAGTTATGCTTCCTCTAATCTGCTTATTGGTTCACGGTAATGTGAAGAGTTCTGGTGAATTAGATGATCATACATTCATTTTGTCTGTTTCTTATTTGACACTGGTGTCCTTGACGGACATCCATCAGAAAAAAGTCACATCACGAAAAATCTGTCAAAAAAGTCTCAGGCCGACAAATACCATTCAGGTGGAAGAAAAACTACGTTTCAAGAAAGAGAGGTTTGAAAAGTGGAAAATCCTGAAAAAACTGTGAAACTTGTTGTTTCTTGAATAGTATCCTTGAAGAGTTAAGCAGAATACGATGGATTTTTTGTTGTGTACAATAAAGCTTTGAAAATAATACTAATAAGTATTTTGGGTGTTTCTAACCAATGAGCATCTTGTTCACGAGACGTGATCTTCCGGTTTGTAAAGAGCTAATAATACCATCTGACACTGACTGGCGCATTCTCCTTGTTGACTGTAAGCAATGTGAGCTGCGAGAAGCACGCCGGACCGACTTTTGTTTCCGAGTGATTGCCAGTATTTTCCCTTCCTTTCTGAGCAGTGGACCGTTTTGTTCACATGATTGATAAGTGCAGGCATCCATAGATGTTCATTTTAATGCATTATTATGCGGTATATAAGAATGGCCTATATATTGAGAACCTTGTTGCATATTATTCCAAGCTATCATCTCCTGAAGGCATATCTTAGGCTTCGCCTATTCTGCGTCTGTCTGCACTGAACCTCGTTTGGTTTGCAAACCAATTGCCAAGCTCGGCGAACAGATCAACTACCATCTGATCAACCAACAGTAAACACATCCGAGCAACCTATATTCCGACAAATGTACAGAAAAGTGTATAAAGATATATATGGTAACTGCAAATTTCACTTACCAAAGTCCAACATAAAAACACGGGTGACACAGTTCATTGAAACTACCGTTACTGCTGAACCGTTGAAACCCAGTGGATGAACACATATATGTGCTTCATGAACTGGACCAATAAAATCCGACTGACAATTCAACAATTGATCCGGTCGAATGAGATACAAAAACAAAAGTTTCGCGTAAAAACAGACAGACACAAAGTATGCATACGTTGGCTGTTTGCTGTCAAACGGTGCTGGTGAGTCCATTATCTAGTAAATTCATTAGATGAAATTTTTGACTGATTTGAGTCTGTTGAGTTTTTCCTTCTTGTTTTCGCGTTTGGTTTATCTTATCAAACAAAAAAGTTCTAAGGCTAGGCCAGGAAAAAAATACATGTAATGCTTAGGAAAAAAGCTGATGGAAAGGACTTCTCAACGAAACCAACCCTCAGAAATGAAGACAACTTCCCACTCCTTAGATAACCTATTTACTAACCAAATGGCAACATTACAGCAAAACTGTACCGAAGACGAGTTAACCGTCGTGTTAAAGGTTTGAAGTTTGTCTAGAAAACATTTTTCTACCAAATCACTCGGCTCTTTTCGATCAAAACTCACTTGACTTGGTCAGACATCCAGGTTATAAAATAAGCAAAACATCCTTCTTCAGGTGCATTGTTTCTGAGTGCGAAATCGAGGTAGTGAGTCTAAAATTCAGGTTGCAGCAAACACAGTTTGCTATCCCAGTTAGGTATCTCGCTTATTTTGAGCAACCGTCCCACGGATGGTTACCTATGTAGGATGGCTGTTTTCCGGACATCTGTCCCCAATTAACTGGCCCCTGTGAAATTAATTAAACATGGAATATTACTGTTATGGCTAAAATAGGTGAGTGTTAGTCTATTCTGTAACTTCTGTGAAGTGGTAAGTCCTAAAACGGCGTAGTACACGGCTTTACGACGGTTTAACATTTTGATGGGGGATTTTGAGTGACCGGTCAGTTAAATTCGGTGTTTTTACAAATGGGCGTTAATGTGAACCACAAAATCCCCAATCGGCCGGTACTACTGTTCAGGTGCCTAAACTGTTAGAATTCGACAATAAAGAGATAGGTTGATGTTTCATTCCATTAAAAACTCATTGTTACCATATGCTTAATTCATTTGGCCGGCCAAGTTGCTTTAATAGAACCAAAGGACAAGCAGTTGGCACTTAACCTAGGCGGGGATCTAGTGACGTAACCAAAAGCGAGGAACACTTTGCTTGGATTATGATAGAGTAAAACAGCTTTATTATATATTGACAAGTACACTCGTCCGTTTACTGATTTGGTCTTCACAGAAGACCCACCTGAAACGCAGCTGAATTTCTCGTTTATGATATTTCTTTTCAAATGAATATGCTGCACAAAGGCAACCTCAGGTTTCAGTTGGTACGATAATCAAGATGGCGCAGTATACTTGCTAAAACCTCTTCAGCAACCTTGTGAGTATATTCCTTTGTGTTACGAAACTGAGTTTTTTATCACTTGAGGCTTGGGCTACCAAGGTGCAACAAGGTTCAGAAGTGCAGTACACAGAATAGCGATAAACAGAAAAACTCAAAATTATAGCTGCCGTTACACGGGAGTTATTTTGTGAATCAAGGGGATACGACCACGTTTGCGGCTTGAAAATAAATTCCACACACCGTGCGTCTCGTCAGTCTGACAATTGGTCAACATTAGAAAAATAAAAGAATAGGTGTTGGGCAATTTTTACAACCAACCGTGCATTTGGTGTAGCCACGCAGCGTGAGGTGTGCAGCAACCTACAGCTTTTCCCGAGTTTCCTATCTAATGGGGCAAGTTTTACTGGTGAAACTGATTTTTTGAGGCAAAGTTGTTTTGATGAGTGCACACCAAAGGAGTGAAGCATAGGACTCGATTTTCACTCATCAGAATAAGCCTACCAATGCTGAAGAAGGACTGTTCAAAATTTTGACGTGGATATGGTGAATTCTATAAATCCAGAAACCACCCACAACTTATCAAAATCTATCGGTGAAACTATCTGACTGCGTAGTCCTGACGGACTGGTCAGGATAGTTAGTGGGTTGTCAGTCGAGTCATCCGGCTAACCAATCACATTTCTCAAGAGTCAACGTGTTACCTTTTCAGGCGTGAAAATTCGGATGCATTCAGCGTGCGCTGGAGTAGTGGTAATACGCTCGCCTCGCACGTCAGACGTCCGGAGTTCAAATCCCTGGAAGGCCAATGATAAGTACCGCTGGTGAGCTCTAATAAGAGCGAAACTCGAGTCCAGTGCTTTCTTCCTCTCTTTGGTGTGGACTCACCAGAATAATTGAGCCATGACAGGAGAACGATTGTTCAAACTAGAGTAATGTGACAATGAATTTTCACAGTCTTTCACAGTCAGCCAAAAGGGTTTTGACGTATCTGTGTAATGAAGGCCAACTCACTCTGGAAATCATTTGAATGGTTTTCATATCATTCAGCAGTTAAGAAACGAACTGTTGTGCAGTCACCGATAAACAGAGGAACAAAGAATTGCCCCAATGAAGTCTCGAATATGAGTGAAAGTATCATGATGATATAAAGGTTGCTTTCATGGGGAGGGCAACAGATTGGTCACAAAAACGAGAGGAACCAACCCATAGGAAAACGTCCCTACCTACTACTGACTCAGTGTCGCCAGGAAATGTTCGGGTGAATTTGTGCGGTTTTGAATGGCTTCAGCATACGCATTACGTTCAAGGTGGAAAATACAACAAAAACCACCTGTTCCAGCCTAATGGCTGATTTCCCTCAGGTGCTTAAACCGACTATGTTGAATATTGATATGGAGCACAATTAGTGTAATATAATGAAGTACAATATTTCCTGTCGGGATTGCGATGCTACTTATACAGGAGGGAGTAGTGGGAAATTGAGAGAGCGCACTGTCGAGCACAACAGATACGCTTGATTTCTGCCTTGAAACTTACCTCTATATCAACGTCTAGCAATTGCTTTGCTTGCTGTGGTGAAGAATCACGCTTATCGTAATCCTGATTACCTCACTCCTGAAGAAAGTCACCTGCGGTGGCCGAAGCGTAAAGCGAA
Organism: Opisthorchis felineus; assembly: GCA_004794785.1. NCBI lineage: Eukaryota > Metazoa > Platyhelminthes > Trematoda > Opisthorchiida > Opisthorchiidae > Opisthorchis > Opisthorchis felineus. The sequence goes on along the minus strand of SJOL01011688.1, from coordinate 496,687 downwards.
ATTAACCTTGTATTAGACCTACTCAATGCAAACAAACCGTCTTTTCGACTTGAATTACACCGTGAATTAGCTGGAAAGTTTACGATCGGTAAGGTTCTAAGTCTGTTGCCATATAGGGGCAGTCGTCCTAATGAACGGTTAGACAGGTCCAATTTTCGTGGAGAATTTTTCATAGGGGGCTAGATGGCTCAGTGGTTAGAGCACGAATTTATTGACCAAAAGGTCCGTGGTTCGAACCCGACCTCTGCATCTCGACTTCTCCTGTCTAGGCTTGGGCAACTTTGCAATATCCCAGTCCTCGTGGTTCCTTCTGGTGGCACGGCAGCTAGGCCCCGAAAGGGTGTTAGAGCTGAACGATTTGAATTTCGATTTTCGAATTTTCCTGGAAACGCTTACTCAAGAAGCGATTAAGCACAGCGCTCTTATAGTTATTCGGCCAGTGTGCTCAAACTTGAAGCATCAAAAATTCCAGAGCAGGCCAAAATCCACAGTGTTGAATTTTCCTCGTGATAAAACAGTAAATTTCATGTCGTTTTCAATAGGGATGTGCAGTATGATTTAGGCACTTCGGTCGAAGGGCCTGGATAGTAAAAACTGTTGAGAGGTACGTAGTGCTGTAATTCCCCAACCAATCACACTTCACAGGTTAGTTTGTATATCGTATTCAAAGCAAATCAATGAAGTTCTTTGATTTTTTGAACATTTTTGATGGTAGTCTCTTTTGTCAAAATGGTTTGATACTGTCCGAGTAGGGTCGTTATTGCGTACGCGCTCTCCGAACTTCTCGAGTCCTTCAAAACAAAACAGTGTCACTCAAAACATAAACTGAGATTGTTTAAATTTCAAACAGTGATACGCGTGTTTTCCAATAATTCTAACTTTATTACACGAGATAATTATTGTTTTTTCTTGGTACAACGTGTGCCTTAACTATGGGCTCAAAATTCGAAAAAATAAGCCTTGGTAAAATAAGCCTTGCTAAAGCTTTTTCGCTCAGATTTCTCTGGCACACATTGTGTTATCAAAACTCCGCGGCTTCTGATTTGTACCGAATTTAATGGGCAACTCAGATGAGCAAAAATAAAGCACTTATCAGACTGATATTAATTGTTTGCAGTCCTTCATTATATAAGGGAATAAGATTCTGTGGTACGATACTACTCATAAGTTTGATGAAAATTCTAGGAATGTCCATTACTGGCTTCCGTTCTTCTGAGACTCGTCAGACAGACCCAGTTTCCAAGGCTTTGTTAGTATTATTTTTGCGGTATAGACAATGAATTTAACGTAGAGAATTAGAAGTAGACGGTGATGTTTATCTTGTATGCTGCTTGCAAGTAGTATCTCACCAGAAGAAGTACTTCCATGTCTTGATTGCCCTTCTAACTGAAACCTGAGGCCTGACATTCAATAAAACAACATTACAATGAAGGGATTCATTGGAATTTGACTTGCGTCTCTTTTTTTCATCAATCTTATTTGCAGTTGTTTCCATCATGTGGTGTTCAGGCACCACGGAAATCGAGTGAATGGAATGGCGAAGTCATTTGTGGGCTGCCTAAATTTTTCGTTGGTTTTGTGATTGACTTTAAAGCATGATTCAGCGAGCCCCAACTAAAATGTGGGGCAGCCATTGCGCAGTACAAGACACACATTCGGCAGAATTTAAACTAGTGCTTGCGTTAACACCTAGAAATAAGCGGTTCTACCGTTGTGAACTAACACAATTTATGGCTGGAAAAAACTTGTGTGAACCCTGATTGAGACAGTGGTGGTAACAAAACAAGTGTCCTTACTTTTTCTCACTGTTGTATTGCACATCTACCCTAACACACTAGAAGTTCTCTTTAACCAGTGAACTATTTCATTCACTGCAGAAAGCTTCAGCCAATTAACTTACATTTTATGTTGCCGGCGGAAGCTTGCACACAATTTAGATCCTCATTTCCTCTGATAATTCAAGCTGATTGTCGAGGGTTGAGAAGCACGACGCTTAGTCGTTTCATTTTCCAGGTGTACACTTATAGAGTAAACCTTTGAAGCGCTCTTTGCAATAAATTAGGTAACCAAGGTCTGTTGTAGTCTAGAAATGGTAAATGTGACCAAACCTGACCCCTAAGCTTTTAGGCACTTCGCTGTAGAAAATGGCTAGTCTGTTTTGTCCTCAACAAACCTTCTCCTGGGCTATAAATCAAAGGCGGCCTGTTTCCTGACGAGTAACATTCAACTGTTTAAAAAATTCCATAGCAGTCACGTTGTTAGTGACATTCCCAAAGATTTGAATAGTTCGCTTGGGCAAAGGCATTAGACATTTTTCCGTTTCAATAGTGCCACGGAACAGTAATCTGGGTTTTAGGTGTTCCTAGTTGCAGGATTTTATAGCATGCGCACTCACATGACTCTCGTTTGAGCAATCGTCCTCCTATCCTGGCACAATCATTTTGTTGAGTTCACACCAAAGGTGGGAAGCACTGGACTCGAGTTTTGCACCTATAAGACCTCATTAGCGGTGCATATCCAATGGTGGGTTGGTGGTAACATGCTAGCCTCACATGTCAGATGTGCGGAGTTTAAACCCCGGCAAGGCCATTGGATATACACTTCTGATGAGCTCTAATAGGAGCGAAACTCGAGTGCAGAGCTTCCTTTATTTGGTGTGGGCTCACCGGAATCATAACGCCAGGACAGGAGGGTGACTGTTCAAACGAGAGTCATGCGAGTACACCCTTTACAAAATCCTGCAACCACCAACACCTGAGACGAAATGTGTCCAGCAGGTTTCAAGCTTCTGTGGAGCTACCTGACTGGGAAGTCCTTACTGGCGGGCCAATCGATTGACACAACCAAGGTATGTTACTGGGTCGTCGTTCAAGGCTTCACTCAAGCGTGAACATATTCACCTTTTTAGGAGTGAAAATTCGGATGAGTCCAGAGTGCGCTGGTGAAGTAGTGGCAATACGCTTGTTTCGCATGTCAGATGTGCGGACTTCATACCCAGGCACGGACATTGGATATGCGCTACCGATGAGCTCTAATAAGGGAAAAACTCAAACCGAGTTTTCCTTATTGATTCACGGTAATGTGAAGAGATTTTGTAATAGTAAATAAATATTTCATTCTGTCGGTGAAGTCAATCTATGCTCAAGAGCCCAGAAGCACTGTGCAGAAGTTTCATCCTTGTTGGGAGTCATCAGCGAGGCGCATCTCAAGAAAATCAGTGAATTTCGAACCCACAACCTTCCGGTAACTGGTTGGCCACAAGTGGCTGATAAGCAGTGTGAAAGGCTCTCACTCAGAGAGGACAAAAGCGCTACTCATCCTCCAATCACGGAAACCACATCACGTGGTCACCTACCCACTGGCTTCTCGAGTGACGACTTCTCAGAACGAACTTTCGCGCACCGAATGAATTACCCTTCTTCTGAACTGCTTTTGGATTCATTGTGTTTCATGGTGGTTTTCCTTATTATCCGTTCTCCAACAGCATCAAAGCCCAAATTGATTTTGGTTTAAATTTTACACCCTAAGGCTTTTTCTATTATCATGTAAGCATCCACATTGTTTTCTTGCTGAATCTTTGAGACGATGATGGTTTTTACATTCATCTCAATGTCAAACACCGGCTGCACTCATAATAAGGGCTGCTTCAAAACATTTATTGATGGGTTTTTAATCCTAGTGGCAAAACAAGCTATATTTTGACCAGATGAAAATTTTATTTTGCCCCCGTTCAAGGGGACTTTTCCCAGGCCTGATACGCCTCCGGAAACAACAACTTTTCTTCCACATTTTAAGCAAAGCAAACGCGTTTGGTCTCCGTTATCCGAACTGTGGGACGCATTCTCAACAGTCACTAGTGTGAATTCAATCGGGTTTTGCAGTGTCCGTGAAGTTTTCAACCGGAAAAGTTCAGCTGTTTCATCCGCGCAACAAATCTCGAGAATACCGTAGAGATTCAAACCCGATATTTCGAGGTTAATAGTTTTCCACTCTACAAGCGGAGCTACGGTCGGCTGATACGTACTGTGGTCACTTCACACTCAGTTCACGTGATTCAACGTTAGTTGGCTCCCGGAATGATGAATTTTTGGATGGAATTTACTTGTGATGCGGAGGGAGCAGATTAACTACGACTTGTATGCAGTGAGGTGCGGTTTGTTTAAGCTGCCGACCAATCAATAATTGGGAAGTCGTGAGTCTGACTACTGATTCATAATCTGAGCGTCAGTGGTAAATGATTCACCCTGCACCTCAACTTTGGTTGGTAGGTTGATTAACTAGATGTCGGCTGTACGTTGTATAGTAGCTTATCCGGTGACGGCCTTCTTGGTTGGCGACATGAAACTGAACTAAATGATTCTCAGAGTAAAGCAACTCCTTGGTTATATGCAGCGTTGCAATACACAAGTTAATTGATAATATTTGTTGCTTCGCGTTACAACAAATCAGAAGTGAACTCCTCAAATACTTAAGCAAATCTCGAAGGTTTGTAAACTAAGGTAGGGTTTTTTTGAAGCCCTGGCCAAAGATCATGAACGCTAATCAAACATTTCAAGCTGTGCAAACGCAACAGAATCTAACAAGTTATGAATGTTTGACAGTGAAAACGGCGAAGCCAAAACCAGTATGTCGAAATTCAGTCTGTAAACCATCCTGGACGATATCCGTCTTGTTTTACCGTTTCAATAATCCTTTTCTAACTGTTTGTTCATCAGTCTTCGACAAAAAACACTGAACTTGACTGGCTGTAACTATAAAGGAGTTTTTTACAGCAGAAAGTTATTCACAGACTCGATGAGTGTCATAACTCAATTGCTTACCGTTTCCCGTGGACTTGCGTACCTGGTCTTGCACAGCTGCGGAAACTCCCAAGATAAACACTTTAATCGGAGACAGAACCCTGGAGTTAAGGGGTAATTTACAGTAAAGTCTAACATCGAGGAGAAATACCACCGAAAATCACAAGGCGACTCCCCGAAATGACCGAGTTCCTACTGTGAAGTTGGCAATCTGACAGAACCAAGGGTGTGCACCAATGTTGAGCTCCACCGATTTAAAAAAGCTGGATCTAGAATGAAAGAAATAGGATAGACATACCAGAATGAGAAAAAGAGACAACTCGAGCAAATGTTATATGAAAAGGAACTCCACTTTTAATCCAGAAGTATTTAAAGAAATGAGTAGATCAGACAAGCAGGTTGTCATTTTTTAATGATGACCTAAAACTGTTTAACCAACACCCTGAGGAAGTGGCTTGATAAGTCATTTGTTTTACTCCAACACCGTCTATTTCGTCAACAGTAATTAACTGACGACAAAATTAACACAACCCAAGGAAGCTTTGAAGCTTTCATGTCAAGGGTAAGGATAGAACAAATGCAGGTTTTATTCTTCATTAGCTAACTTCGACCTTTCAGATGCGTCCGCTGTACTCAAAACGTAACCAACCATTTTTTTAAAATGTTGTAGGATTCGTCATTATTTAAGACACCTATCACTTTCCGGCAATACTGATTGCTCATCAACCATTTAACCGAATTCTCCTCTTCGAGTTGCCACACAGGATGTCGGGAAAAGAGTCGCACAAACAGGATCTAAAACAGTAAGTTCCAAGTTTTCTTTCCTAGATGAGCTGCTCATAAGGTTGTTAAAAAGTCTTTGACAGTGCACGATCGGTTTCTTCCTTCCTATGGCTCATTAGGTAGGTACAGTTCTGGGGTTTTTGTAGATCCCGTGTTTAAGTTGAATACCAAACTGTACACAGCCGACTACATACCATTATTTGCAAACTGAGTTTTTGCCAGTGTGAGGCCCAACTGAATCCCTAGCTAAGCCTCTCAGGTATGTTTTTTACTCTTCGACCGAAAGAGCTGCCCCAGCTGATGACAAAACATCAATTCATTCCCAGTCTCAGTCCCAATGAACAAAAATATACTAGAGTCTTTAACTAATGCGTGGTCAGATACCACATGCCCGCAACCGTCAGTGAATTTCTGAACAACTGATGAACGAATAAAGCGTAGGACGGTGAAAGTACACCGCCATGTATCTAGGCCACGACAGAAGCGGTCTGATCGTAGCAGATTAAATTGGATGAAGTAAGCCTTGTTGCTGTGGTTATGAGCCAAACTAATAGTAGTGTGAAGAGTTCGGAAGTTCTATTAGACTTCATCCGGATTTTCTCTTCGAGAAGTGCAGCCTGATGGCCAAGAAATGGCCAAACTTGTATTACTTTGGGTGAATGTATTTTAAGAGCTAAATGTTGTTCAGCAAACATGCGGACGGTCAGTGGCACAAAACGTCAGCAACGAAATGTGCAAGATGCAGACATTTGCACACTAATTTACTGTTCCGGCGGAAGATTCCTAGCTGAATGATATCCTTCGGCAGTGTGCCGCACACAGGTCACTCCATGTGTGAGTTGGTACGAATTTCGAGACGCCGCATCGGGTTGTCTAGACAGAACCCACTACTCATAAGTTTGCTGAAGGAACTTCGACAGCGCCCGACCGGATTTGCTCTCTTTGGGTCCCATAGGGTAGCAACAGTTTCCGAGTATCCGTCAGTCTTGTGTTCTACTTGTAATCAAGATGTAAGCACCTCGCAAAATACGCTCATTTTCGCCCAATTTGCTGTTTCCGGGAGATTAGGCAGATGACGTTTCATTCTGACGTCCAATTTGAGTTTAAGTAGAACATAAAGTTGACGGAAACTTGGGGACTGCACCTACCTGATGGGTCGCAATAAGGATAAAACCACTCGTGGGTTGTCGAATAGTTTTCAGAAACCTTATTGGTTCTGCGTTCCATCTAGGCGAGTAGCAAACTATTTCGGATTCGCTGACGTTTTCTGTGGCTAGCATACTCGCTTTTATGGCAGACCATATCAGTAAACACGAGGTGTTCGGTAACAAACGATCGGCTTACAAAAAGGTTAATCTTTCACCCCGAACTTCATCAGAATTTCATCTGAAATCCGATGGAAGATTATCCGAGACGTTTCAGTTACAAAAAATTGTATCAAGCGCACATACTCCTAATTCGAGTTGATCTGTTTTCGCTTGTGTATTGATCTTTGTAACGTTATGTGGCATATAACATCATAATAATTGATTGCTGTATGAAATTCATCTGCGACACAAACACTTTCCAGTTAACCAGCAATGTAGGTAGGAAAATAGGGACAGAAACGTCTGCAGTCTAAAAAATGAACTGAACCACAGTCACGGAATTCCCACTGAAGTAAGGACTAAGGTGAAGAACCATCAGATTGAAGCCACAGAGTATGCATCTGAAATGTAGATATAATTACAGAATGGGCACATATAAATTCACTGATATCTGGCGGCATCAAACATGGATACTTCAGCACTACTTCGTCAGACCAGGGTGACCAGACCGTTTAGTCAACTTCGCGGAGGAGTCTAATAGTGTTCTATAACGCCATCCTGGTAACTGGCTGGCCATATTCCTTCTAGTTTAGAGAACTTCCGACTTATTGACCACCAGAGCCACATCACAGGCCGGTGTGATATGTGAAAAATTTGTAGAGGGACATGGTTTGGAATGAACCTAGAATGCGTAGCCTGTGATCGCCAGACCTTCCGACCAATACTACTCATTTTTTGAATCCATTTTAAACTGTGATATCTTGTTCAATTCAGGAAGGATGATGCAGAATTGGTGGGAGAAATTTCTGACCGAATTCGATCACTGAAAATCCATACACGGGTAAGCTCATCCTGTTGTATTTTTCCCAGTGAAAAAAATGCACGTACAAAATTGCCCTAAAAATCATTCCGCTGTAACACCCTTTCAATGCCCAGCTGTCATGCCACCCAAGGGAAGCACGACGGCTGGGATACTGCCAGGTGGCCCAAGCCTAGACAGGGGAAGTCGAGAGGCACAGGACGGGTTCGAGCCACAGACCTTTCGGTCAGCAAATTCGCGCTCTAACCACTAAGCCACCTCACCCCAAATTTGCCTACTTGGTTCTTGAAACATTTGAGCAACGCAAAGAGGGTGCGCTAAGCGTTTTGCGAGTCCGGTCTTTTCCCACACTTAATGGCGAATTTGATACTATGAGTACAATAGGTCTACATTTGAAGATACGACCTAATTTGCTTAAAAACCAATCTATTTACTGAATTGATACAGAAATAACAAACAATTTTGCATTTGGTGTGTTCCGACAAGAATGCTGTGCATGATTGCATGACTGTGCGATGGTTCGGCCGAGAAAAAGAATTTTCTAAACTGGCCTCGTTTGAAATACATAAAATGCCAGACTGGAGCGTCAGAAGCCGCGCGTGCTTGTATTTCCGTCGTTGCTAGCCAAGGTGGTCCGCATGCTTTACGCAAAAAACTGAGTTGAACAATCAGATAGTAACCCCCTAAGCAATAGAAATATAAACTCTTCCCCTGCCTGTGGTGGAATAACATAGTGACTGATTGTGAAGAGTTTTTCTTTGTTTAATGTTTAGCTAATCCGAAAAAGTTGGTTGGCGATTACCCCTAATTTGAACCATAGGACTCTGTTGTTCTTGTGGTGCCCTCCAAAGTGGATGATCTGCTTTATCCCCAAAAACTCAATAATAATTTAGCCGACACACAAACTGTTTTTTTGCTGATACCATGAGCCTCAAACGGAGACATCCGAGGAAAACGATATTTAGGTTGTTGGTGTGGAAGGTTTTGATAAGATTATTTCTAAGGTGACGCGATGAGACTTCAGAGGAAACATCTTTCTGAACAATGAAGGAAGAGACAAGCACCACTTTCGTGAAGTCATTTCCAAAGGTATGTACAGTACAGATTCTCTGAGCAGACGTCTGTTTTAAATTCCATTTTCTGTTGAGTGACACAAGACTGTGCTGCCCACGTGACTTTTCGGTACATTGTCCTTCTCACGAGACACTGCTGTGTCTGGCTGAGGGGAATAGTTGTGATATCAGAAAGAATATATTAAATTGATCTGTTCTACATTTTGATGCTCAAGGCTTGAGGTAGATCAGTGGTTAGGTTGCGAAGTTACTGACAGGAATGTCCATGGTTCGAACCCTGGTATCTCGACCGCTCCTTTTGGGCTTAGGCCCTCGTGCTTCCTTTGGGTGGCACGGTAGCTAGGCACCGAAGGAGCACTACAGCTGAACGGCTTTCAACAATTTTTTCATTTTGACTACCGAAGGAACAAATAGCCAAGGGAGAAGGGTTAACAAACCGGAAGCTGAACACTGGTTAGTGTGTGATCACTTGGTCTGTGTTTGATGTGAAACCCACGCAGGTCTTGTGAGTTGCGTGTGCAAACAGGCAGAAAAATTGACACTTATGACCAGTTGATTCGGAATTCAGAAGAATAATCTTCAAAAACTATTCTTTTCAGACTTGGAAATTTTTTCCATCTATAGCTCGAAAGATATTCACAGGAAGCTAGAAAGTCAATATTTTCTTTTGGCATTCGAAACTACAGATGGGCAGTCAGAAAAGTAAGGGAGATAAGCGATTGGATTCGACTGAATCTCACCCCGGAGCTTTATCGGTATCTTCCTACCTGTGACGACGAATGGTCAGTTACTCCCCTCTGAATGATCATCGCAACTGACTGACAAATAATGATCCCTTCTTCAGGGTGATTTCTTCTAGGAGGGATCAACCGGAACTAGTGGCCTTCTCACAGAGGGAACTCCGAACTTAAATAAATGCTAAACTGATTATGACTTGAGTTGTAACCATGGTTTTTATGTGTTTAGGCCAATTGAATTAGTCCTGCAGTTCGTTGTTCCGACAAAATTGATATTTGCACCAGTTTTATGAGTCCAAAAAACGCGTGTTATTTTATTTTGCTATGCAATGGAAAAAAGTTTATCGTCTGGACTTCAGGGGATCTTCGAAAGTGGAGAGTTTGTTGGAAACAAATGCTGGAAGTCAACGCGGTTGCATGAAATTTATGAGATGTGGTGAGTTAAACTGCGTGACAAAATATACTCAGTAATTCGATGGAGTTTGTGTGGCTTGTTCTATTAGTTTCACTAACCTGTGACAATAATTCCCGAAGTTTTGGTGAAGAGAATCCTTATCCATCTATCTCTAAAACACTAACTAATGACAGGGTTGAACAAAATACTCCCGAGTCTGTCATATCACACCCCAACATGTCGTATATCTTTAGATGCCACCTAAGTTCACTTGGTCCGACCCAGGTCTGCAATTTTTCATGCAAGTTCTACTTTAGAATGTCCATGTGCGCATAAACTGCAGTTTTGCCTATATACCCACTTTCTTGTAAAACTGATTGGCTGTTGATCACGTGGCAGATGGTCTTTTCTCCGAGCTTGGCAGATGGCTTTTATCGACAACCAATCAGCAGCCACCTATATTTAACAATGTTGCCAACGTTTCACTGATTACTTTTGTGGCTAGGTTCTTTACGTCGAACCCATCAGCTCTACGTAGTTGAGCCTTGCATCTGGACCTTTTCAGTTTCATAATTTCGTAATGTTTACCTAGCCACACGAACTTCTAGACTGATTTAACCGAAGACTAACCGACGGTTGTGCCTATTAAGTAGACAGTAAATCTGGTTGGACAGTATTACTTCTTTACCTAGCGAAAATAAGACCAGGTTTATGCTAATGCAGGATTGGAGGTTAAACCTAGACGAAGAAGAAGATTAAATTCAAATACTTACTTGTATATAGAGCATGCATATCCACACTCGTCTGATGCCGAGCTTTTGACTATGACGGTACTGGAATTGATATCTTGCGAGTTATATAATTTGAACAAAAGTGCCTCCTATCTCACTCTAGTTGGCTACACAAGTTTGACCTTACCGAGGCTCGCGAAAGGTCTGTGACAGTAGTCCATCGGACGCAAATCCTTTGCGCGATGTGTTCCCAAACCTCCCTACCTTACCCGGCACTCCAGTTATATGCAGTTGAGTTTAAAACTGCCCTTTTCCTCTTGCTTCCCATCTTATTCCCTCCGGTTTAAACAGGTCAAAGTGCACTCGTGTTATTCCACACACAACTTTGCACAAAATCTTAGGTCATACTAACCACCTTGTTTGAGCTAGATTGACTTTATGTATCATACAAATCCGGAAACGGATGGCAGTCTTGTAGTAATTTGCATCTCAGTACAACACTGATGTAACTGCTAAACAGTCAAATGCCCTCTGAGTGGAACTCACTAGCATGAAGGCATAATGCATTTCGCGTCCCCTAACCACCCCAGAACAAGTTGGGAGGACACCGAAAATTAGTGATTTTCGAATACCTAGAAAATGACTAGCTTATGTTCCATGATTTTACCTTAATTAAGATAATCTGTGGACGAAACATTTGAGTTATAGCGATGATTTGGAAAGATTTCCCAATCGATTATCCTACGAACAACCGAGCTTTCCGCGCGCTGTCACATTTACATGGGCACACTACATCTCCAAAATATATAAGTGATATCTCATGCTGAGTAACAGTCAACCATGATATAAATGGTTGACTAAATGGCTCGTCTCATGTCATTGCATTCTAGTTGAAAGCCCGAGGAAGTGGGTTTGTGGGATAGCTTAAAAACAAGGTGATATGTGGTTCCGGGCTTGAGCGTTGCTGCATGCTATCAAACAGACACACGCTAGGGAGGCTGAAGGAACTAGTTCACTTGTTTCGAAATGCCTCCACGAGCTTCATATCCCACTTTTTCACCGCAGTCACCTAAAACCATCGGAAACGCACAATTCGGTTTACGATCGTAAAATTTATTTTAATCATCGTCACTTGAGTTTAGTAGTGAGACTTATGGTGAACGACGAAATTTGGACGAACAAACGACACTAACGAATACACCTACGGTTCCGCCAGAAATAGTGAATTCACTAGACAAATAAGTTATTTGACGAGAACATGTAGTTCACTATGCATTCTTATTCGGTAGACACATTTATAAGTAGTTCACAAAGTAGAGGGAACAAGAAAACAGACCAAATTTGTTAAAACTCAGGAGTACCTAGCATGGAAATGAGTATTTCAGTTTCCCTCACTGAGATAAGATAAGATAAGATAAGATAAGATAAGATAAGATTACTACTTTCATATACCTTTTCTGGTGACATAGTGATGCTTGACACAACCTCTTTGCAGTCGTCTCGGCTGTTTCAAGCGTGTTTTTGTGGATGACCTTTAAACGATTAGGCGTCAGTCGACAAATCACGCTGAAAATTTGAGCTGGGTCTAGTTGTTGATTGGTATCACACAGGCAGTTTGCAATCACACTGGTCACGAGTTTAGTTTCTCCAGTTTGAATTCAAAACACTCAATGTTCAGCTATTCTCTGAGACAGCCTTTGAATCGAGGAACTCACATAGTTTACAGAACATTTCCAAACAAAGGACCGAATAAGGGTAAAAATTTGTGTTGAGCAGGTGAATACTAGCAGAGTGGACCCTTGGTTGTGCTGCACCAATTTTTTCGGAGTGAAGCTGTTGAGCGATAAGTGGTAGTTTCTCTACAATCACTGACTTGTCAAAATGTCACAGATCTTCATCTGCCTCGTTCCTTTCAACTGGCTAAGCTAAAAGAATATGTACTAGATCGATATTCATCTTATGAAAGACTGGAATGCATTTTGTATTTATAGTGACGGTCGTTCGACAAAACTACCTGACTATGGCGCGTGTGGATACAGCTGGAACTCAGTGCAAAACCAACCAGTCTGGGAAGGCTCAGACAGAAACTATTCTCAAGACCAGCTTGGTGGTTCACTGTTATCAAGGTACGTGAGACCTAAAATGAGTATCCAAGTGATTCTAGATCACAGCAACTCAATCCGATCGTTGACTGTTTACAGGCGGAAACCGATTCTGTTGAATTTTTATTTTCTTAGCTATTTGGTCTGAAGTAGTTTTGCTAAGGATTTTACAGGTGGTAGGTAATTTTTCAGAGCATTTCGGGACTAGCCTCCAGTTACTCCGGGAATTATTTCGATCTTCACATTAGCCAATAACGTATTCCTTCAGTTATCACATACAGTGATTTGTGAGCTCGATAACCGTGATCTATCAGACATTTGCTTCATAGGGTCCTGGAAGCATTCGCAAAATTCAGACTTTCAGTAAGCATATGGAAAATGTTACTATATGCGCATTTACTCCTTCTGTGTGGAATTGATACCTTGATTCGCCATGACTTTAAATATTTCCTTTGCGTAGGTTAGTCCCATAACGAAACAACTTTGAATAAACACCGGCCTGGAGGAACTGTCGTAGAAATGATTACAATAGGGAGTGCACAGCTTTCTTAATAAACCCCCGTTAGGAATCGTCCACAACCTCCTAAGAGGATCCATAATTTTTCTCTCTCGCATGTGACTTCACCTAGCATCAAAAACGCTGGAATAATCCATCAAGCTCCGAAGATCACCTGACAATTTCTAAGAAAATGTGCAGTTGGTCACAAGTCGGCTCATTCACAACCTTTTGGCTATTTGAAATCCACTAAACCCGATCAGACGGGTATGGACGATGAACCTAGAGGTACTGGCGAAAGAATGAATCGCCGACTGACCAACACGAACTAAGCGATTACAAACTATCAGACGCGAAAGTAAACACCTCATGTGCCCAGAATTTTTAAAGTGAACATCTTCGAAACTACTCTTGAACTCTCATGAACTTTGTCAGAATATTAAACAAGAATGAACAAACTCTACGAAGTGGCTCAATGATTTCCACATCAATCTTCTATCTGATGCAGGGACGGCGTTTTGAAACTTGACCTGAGGCTACTCGCACGCTTTATCAGTAGTATTCATTTTACGCTGATAGCAGATCAATGCGAGCGTAACTTCTTATTCTTCTTCCTAAAATTTTTTATCGCTTCCACCACATGACCGTTGATTCTGTTAGCAACTTAATTTGTTAAGCATCGTATCGAATGCTGATAGAGGATGGATAAAACGTTACTTCAGGGTCAGGTATTTTTACGCTGCACTCTAAGTTTTCCGTCGATATGGATCAGTGTTTGCGCAGGTTGCTGCAAGATAGATGGATATACTCGTTAATTTGCTTAAAATTTCGTTTACACAAGCGAAACAAGGCTAGTTGCGATAATTAGTTTGAGGCAACTGCTCGTGAAACATACGGCCGCGCTAAAGGAAGACGAATTCAGAGTAGAATCGTTTACTAAAAAAAACTACAAAGTCCCAAAATTTGTAACATATACGAAGAACTCGATGCGCCCATGCTGAAGCAAAGACAGTGCATCTATTATCTGAGAAGAAAATAACCCTGTTGTAATAATGAGTTTTCTTCTGAGGAGTAATGTAGACACTGTTAAAATAGTGAGCAAAATATGTGAACAACTGAATTGATTTTTCGTCCAGAAGGCGTTTGAGCGTGTTCAGATAAAGATGAAGCACGGCGTTTATTTTGTCTCAACATGTTTTTTCTCCCGGATTTACTGAGTATATGCACTGCCGGACGAATTTTGGTCCCAGAATGAGCATACTGCTCTTTGACAGTTGTCGTACCAATCCGTGTAGAGTTTGAGACATACCATCGAGCTAACGTGAACCTTCGAGTCTTATGCTTTCATCAACCTGGATCTAGGCCTGAATCATGAAGATTTTGAAGATGACAATCATGATGACAGTAACGATGATGGTGATTGTGAATAGGATAATGACGGTGAGAACGACCGCAAAGCTCTCAGCAGCACCGTTTACATCAACTGTATTTTCCAGTGCTCGTGGAGTGTACAATTAGAAGCAGACATTTTGTGTGGTAAGAACATGTTTTTGTATTGTGACTGGTCACGTTTCTAATCGCGCCTAATGACCTACGTTTGTTGTGGTACTGGCGCTGCACTCTTGTAGCTCCAAGGCAATGTGAACATTTTAACCGTGGCGTTTTGATCTTTTTTTGCAGGTACACTTACAGGAATGATACGAGTTCATCTAAAATTACATATCGGGATGGCAGTTCATTATCCTCCATTGGACCGAACTCTTGTTCAAGGCAGAACGATGGACTGAGTGACCTGCAAAGGTTACAGAACAAAAGAGCATTTGGCGCGGACCCACTGTGAGTCACTCACTGTCTTAGCAAATTGAGTTAAAGCAGTGTAAACAAGGTACAAAAATTAAACTTAGGAAGTAAGGAAGTCGACGATTCGGATTAATTAGTGAGTCGACTGAAGTGGCATCGTTTCTGTTGAATGACACAAAAGTTTGTGAGTTTTCTCCTCTGCCATATCCTGCGATTATTCAGTGGTAGGCATTTAGTTGGCAGACGATCTCTCCTCCTCATATGCCCTGGCGTACTCAGCAATGCCCATCTAGCATATGTCTACGGGGATTCAAACTTACAAACTTTTAGATAGGATCATGAACACTGTCACAAAGCTGTGTAGTAACGGTAGTAACGGCCTTGTTCTCGGTCTGGACCTTCTAAGCTAGTGTTCCCGACAAAACAACCACCAAAAGTGCACAACGTGCATAAACGCCAAAAACCAGGTCAAAAACACATGTGCAGAGCATCGTTTATAAAGTGTATGCAGCGACAACATTCTGGAAACTCTGATGCCTTCTTGACGCGCCACTGGCAAGCGGCACTCGGCATTCGGCGGATACTGGATGATGATAGGCTGTTGGGTCCACATTTTCCGCCAGTCAGAGCTCGCCTTGATGTTGGAGCGGCAAGCGACCCGACATTCTGGCCAATCGCGTGCGGGATATGCCTCTTGGATGCAGTAGCGCATAACTGCGAGCGGCAAAGCGGGTTGGATGCGGAATTCCGCCCAACACTATGGGTGGCTGATAAGCTAATCGGTGTAAAACACTGTCCTTTCCGCGATGTTTGACCAGTGGACACCCCTCTGAAGTTGACGGATAGATGTATGACCTAGGTCATTGTTGTGAGTGTATTTCATGTGGAGTGGCGTGAGCACCAGTCCAGGCTAGGACCTCATGTAGAAAACCACTGCGTTCGGAAATGTTCAAAAAGAGATTTGGGGGGATGCATATATTATCCGCTAGGTTGGGTCATTTACGTCAGTATTATAAAATGTGCAGAATTTAAAAGAGAGGCTTGCAACCGGGGATCCCATGTCTATAAAAGATTCTATATAAGAATCACACGAGTTTGATAAACCCTATCGTCCTCCAAGAACTAGGTGGCTTTCATCAGTTTAATCGATCCTTAAAAATTAGCTTGTGTGATAAGGCCACCGATGGAGGTTTTCATAAGCTTGACCATATTACCGACACTTTTAGCAAGCCCCTCTGTTTGGGATTCTCTGTTTTCCAGTTTGGTAAGTTACTTTATGCCAAACCTAAGAAATAACCCAAAAGACAATGCGCTAGGGTTTGTTCATTATAGGCGTGTCACTTACGTAAAATTACACACGGCTCGACAAAAAAAACCAGCAAACAATTTCCAGGTCGTACAAAAATAAGACGGAAGCTAACACACTGTGTCTTCTATCCTTGGTGTGTGACTTCTTCCCTGTGAAGAACTTCATGGACCTTGAGTGTGTCAGGGGTACCGTCACTAGAATGAAAAAAAGACGCTTAAAACTGGTAGTTCGCTGTGAGAACTTCAAATAATTTTTGTTAGTGAGGCAAGTTAAAAGGTTATCTATGAGGTTTCGTTGGTTACTATATCAAGTAAAAAGATTTTTTGTCTTGGATGTAGGCCAAAAACTATGCTCTGACGAAGCTTTGTGCAGGTAGATTCATGTCCCCGGGATATTTTATAGCGTGGACGACGTTAGCTGGCAAGCGAATGCCAGACTCCGCAACAATCGCGATCATTTTGACTGAAAATAGTTCAACATAAGTGTAGTAAATGTTAGGTGCAGGAGAACAAATAAATTTATTTTTCATACCCATACTCGAATTAGTAGACATTCCCCAATTATTCAAAATTATCCAAGTATCCAAATATCTGATGCTTAGCGACGGATTTAGATAGTTTGAGCGGTTCATACTTTTCCAGAGCTAGCATTTTCAAGAAACGAGAGGAACACGCAGTGCTTTTATAAAAACGCTGAGAGACCCAACAGAAATAAAAAGGCGCATAGCAATCTATTGAGGAGAATGTTAGTATCTCAGGAATCGCAGCTGGTCGCTAGTTGGTTGGGCAGTTTGATTTTAAATGTTTCATCAACAATCGGGGTAACATCATCAGCGCGATGTCAGGAAGCATAGTGGTGGGTCAGTGCCGACTACCCACGTAGAATCATACCCTGGAAAATGCTATCGATTTGCTGTACGTCGCTCATGGAATTCTCGGGTACTGTCTTCAGTAATCAATTATCTAATTGAATACCACATCGTTCAGGTTACATTCACAGGTATGATGTACTCAGAGATGGCTGGCAGCCGGGTCAAAAAGGAGAGCCGATCATAGCATCGATCGACGTAGTTTTCTTTAGGTCCCAGCGAAGGAGTTAATATACCATCCGCGTTTTGGGCTACGAGGCGATGCACGGCATTAGAAACGAAGCCCAGGTTTCAAAAGGACGAGTCCAGAAGGAATTGACTTAAAAATGAATATATATGCGGTAGCAGCACAAAACTGCCAAAGAATAGCATTCCAGTGGAATAATTATCAGTGCTGAATTCCAGTGAGTAGCGCTCAAAATCCACAGTAAACCCTTAAGGCTGTATTGTTGTGTTCTACATCAATCACCAGTGCGGTCATGTGGTTGTATGTTTTTCCCTCTTTAGGCTTTCTGTACACTATCGAGCTGTGATTAGGAGGTTTTATCTTGGAAGATCAATAGCCTCACATGATGAACATTTTCCAATGTGTTGATGAACTATTTCTTCTCTCCAGCCTATTGCAAGGAGAAGAAAGCGAAAACGTTTTTGGTGTTTCTGGTACCGCGGCGTACCTAATACAATGAATAGGGAAAAATCATTCCCGTTTTAATAATTTCACAAGATGAGGGAAACTTCTTTTCAAGAAAATGTCATTCGAGGAGCCAGTCAATACGTAACCACGTGGTATGGTTTCCGTGATTGAATGATGAGTATAAGTGAGAACTGCTCACCCTGCTGATCAACCGTTTGTGACCAGACTGTTGAGTGTTCCATCATTGCCCGGAAGATTGTGGGTTCGAAACTCTCTGAGTTTCGTTAAACGTGCACCGCTAAAAATTCCTAACAAGAATAGAACACCTGCACAGTGCTCCTTGGTTTTTCAGCACAAATTGCTCTCGTGAATTCTCTATTAAACACCGCCAACTTTCCTCATATCACCTTCAGCCCCCGTTTTCGTCGTTGCAATTGTTGCAGAGCCCTCGTCAACAAACCAAAGATTCATATATTCAAACCCCACCGCCTTTTTTCAGAAACCATTTGAATATGCCAGATAACACCTACAAACATATGGGCGTCTTGCATGGTCAGCAATGTGAGAATTCATCTTGTCTGCAGACGCCACCCCCTCAGTACTCGGAGCTCGGTCTGACGGAGGCACAGTACCCAAATCCAAATGTCCTACTGGTGCATGGTTCAGATTATCCTTCGTACGTTTAAACATATTTGCGCTTAACCTAACATCACTCTATGGTGTCAAGAAGTCCGATCACATAATCATGCCTATAAATGCCTTGTATGTTTTCAGGTCGTCGAAAACCGATAGATATCTTGATAAAATTTTGTATCACTTTGTTACTACTCAAAGCTTCTTAGTAGCGTGTCTCCCAATAACGAGGTAGAATAAAGTACGTTTCCAGACAAAACGGTCCCGTCCCAACTTGAATAACAAGATCTTCAGGAATGCAAAAAGAAATATTTTAAGAAGGATGATAATTCCACAATTTCCTTTAGTCAGTGCATGAGGCATTGATATCACTATAATACAATTATGTGAAAGAATGACGCATCCAGCCATAACTTTTGAACCAAAACTGCAGGTATCCAGGATATCAATGCGTGTAAGTGTTACTGATAGGGGTACACTGAGTCGACCTGGGCTAGCTGACAAAAAGAATAAAATAAGCGTGGCCGGATAAAGTTACAGGTTCAGCCGGTATTTTCACGGATATAAATCGCCTTCTTACCTTGAACAGTGGAATAAATGTGTCAATATTTGGTCCTGAGTATAGCGGTTGACGAAATAGGTATGCCGAGAGTAAAACGTAATGTATTTCTATGTTTCCTGTGGAGTTCATATTGAAGAGAGGTGTTTGACCTACTTTAAACCGTATACCCTTGCCCCGTTTGGCAGAAACGTGGATTCATTGCCTAACTTCGCCAATGCGTTCGTAACATTGTTCAGGGGATTCGAGCTAGATTATTTTTACCCAAAAAGGAAAGATCGCAGCGAGTTGGCTGAGTGAATCCGAGGGAGTGGATCATAAAACCGCCGAAGTACGTGGTGGCAGGTATCATCGGAGAGAGAGAGTATTGAACTGGATATCCTTGGAAAAATATACCAGGGCAGTTGTTCACTCCCGATTAAGTAACGTGTACCGATGAATAAAATTATACTTCTTTGGCTGGACTAGATAAAACCCATTCGGTATTGTTCTTCTCAGACTTTCAATGTCGCCTCAGCAACAAACGGACGAAATGACTCGGAAGGAGTCTTGCTCTTTGAGAACTATACTCATTTGCATACCAATTTTGTCTTGAGTGGAGACTCTCCTGGAACCTAGTTGAATCTCTCCTTCATGATGTTTCTAAGCAAATGAATGTGCTGCACTAGGCCGCCTCATGTTTCAGTTGGTACGATATTCGAGATATCGCGATACATGCATAGACGTAATACACGACTTATAGGGTTGCTTAAAAACATTGTTAACGAGATTCATCTAGATTCCAGGCGAATCTCCCGTCAAAACCAAATTGGCATGCAAATGAGTGTATTTATCGAAATCAGTCCAATTTGGGTTCAAGTAGAACATAAGGTTGACGGAAACTCGGGGACTGCGCCTACCTGATGAGCCCCAAAAAGGGTGAAACCGTTCGTGGGCTGCCGAACAGTTTTCAGCACCCCTATGAGTAGTGTATAGAGTCTTGCTCTTGTTCATAGATCGAAGACATTTCGTCGATGGTTGGTCACGAAAGTTCTACTATTGGTGCCCATGTTCTAGGCAAAAATGGTAGTGGGGCACATTGATTCTTGGCTATTCCACGTTCCATAACATGCCGCTAGATGTTAGGGATTCTTTGAGTGGCTTGCTCATTAGATGTCCAGGTATAAAATCCCAGCACAGCTGGGATTTTGAAAGGAGATAAATTTGGTGCCTTGGCTTCACTTCTATGGTATAAACCAACTGGACTAAACCATCCGGGACGGGATGATGACTTTCCACACGAGGAAGGCGTGCATACACTTTGGGTAACTCATACAGCTACTTACCATATGGTTGTTTTTACAACCGTGTACTTAAAGAACTGAGTCTTTTGTAGGTGAAATGAACTGTACTGGTTGCTTCCGAAATCCGACTGCCTACTCAGACGGGTCATCTTGTCTCAGAGGGTGGACTTTACTACTGCGCTGATGGACAATAAAAAGAGGGAAATTAACAAATGTTCCTCTCATATCTCCCCACACTGACCAAGACCAGGAAGCTGAAGTATTCATAATCATCTAGTACTTGAATAATATTTGTCTGTTTGGCCATGGATGGGAAAACTGATTCCTGTTGCTTGATGTATAAGTGTATCAGTGATGACGACAGATCAGACTATTTCTGGACATATGTGACCTCTATTGCAGCCAGATATTTTCGAAAGTAGTTCGTCCAAGACAAATCAAAGTGTGAATAGCTGGCATCCAAAGCCGGTGAACAGCGATCAAACCACTAGACATCTGAGCACAGCGGGATGCCCTAGTTAACTTGCACTGGGCCGAACGAACGTGTACAGTCTTGGCATAATCCACCAGACGGCCAAAACCTGATGACATAACAATCAACACGGTCGCCCGTTTAGCATCAGGTTACTGGCGTCCTACGTCACTTCCTCTAAGTTTCAACGTAACACCTCCAGTATAGCATTACGCAAGTCCGACTGGGGGCTGACCATTTACGCACCGTGAAGGTGCTAACGGATAACTCTGTGGTATCCCATTAAGTCTACTATTAATACCGTTGTCATCCTTGGGACGACAACGTCTGGAGGAGGTCTGTCAGCAAAAGCTGAAACAAACCTCTCTAGATTCGATCGGTTACTTTCATCAGGTAAACAGGAAGGAACTCTGATGACCCGCAAGGCTGTTCCTACTGAGGCACATGCGTCTGCCTGTTGCGCATGTCCTTTTAAACGTATCTGCACTGGGAATATTCAAACCCTCCCTAATAACTCGCTTGTTTCCCAGCATTGCAGAGCATCATGTCTCAGAGCTTCTCACGCATCTTTGGATAG
This sequence comes from Opisthorchis felineus, assembly GCA_004794785.1. NCBI lineage: Eukaryota > Metazoa > Platyhelminthes > Trematoda > Opisthorchiida > Opisthorchiidae > Opisthorchis > Opisthorchis felineus. Next base: position 475,310 of record SJOL01011688.1, on the reverse strand, counting down.
GAGTTCTTTATGCCGTTTTGTCCAGTACAGGGTCTTCTCTTGACCTTAAATAAAATTTTAATTTTTTCAAAGTTACCTGAAGACTGTTCCAACAGCGAACTATCGGGTGTCCCCCGTTTTGAACGCCAATTGTCAACTGACTTTAGACAAATGCACTCATTTGTATATCAATTTGGTTTTGACGGAAGACTCACCTGACACCCAGCTGAATCGCTCGTTTATCATGTTCTCAAGCAACTGAATGTGCTGCACCAGGCTGCCTCATGTTTCAGTTGGTACGGTATTCGACATATTGCAGTACATTTTTTAAAGGAACCTACTCACAAGGTTGCTGAAACCTGTTCGACAGCCCACGACAGGTTTCGCCCTTCTTGAGGCTCAACAAAATTGATATGCGTTGATATATAGGAGTGTATATATATGATATGATGATATGCGATATGATATGATATGATATATGATATATCTGACATATGATATCATATATATATATATATATATATATATATATATATATGAGTTTATTTGTCGAAATATGTTCAATTTGGTTTCAAGTAGGACATAAGGTTGACGGAAACTCGGGAACTGTGCCCACCTGACGAGCCCCAAGTTTGGCGAAACCGGTCGTGGGCTGTCGAAGAGTTTTCAGCAACCTTATGAGCAGTGTATGACTTGAGACAAGTTGTTTTGGGCACGAGTTTCAGACATATATTTCAACATATTGATTGGCCAGATCACTCAGGGAATCTGGATGTCTAGTTACCCGTTCAGCTGGCTAGAAAGCTTCACATAGTGCGAAAATGTTCGTCCTTTAGCGATTCAGTACAGAGCGTTACACTCAAGTAACACTAAAGGTCCAAACCATACATTCATGAAGCCATCGGAATAAATAACAATCCCATTTTATAAACTCTGAACAAAGTCGGGGGCAATGCAAGTACACGGAAGAAAGGGTTGTATCACTTTTTGGAAAAGCAAACGTTCAGTTCATGTAGGTATGAGCCAATTATGAGTGAGTAGCGGCTGCTCAGTTGAGAAGAAAAAATTCCTTCAGTTGCGGACAGTTCCTATGAACTTATACCGCAGGTACAATACTGACACTTCGAAAACACAGACAAACTCGGAAGTAATCAAGGGATCTTTCAAACTCTGATGAAGGGAAACCGTACTACTGCGTCTGACGTCCACTGTCATACAATTTCAAAGGTGTTTAGACTCATAGTGTACTGAAATGGATTTTACGTAAAAGGGAGGTCCATCGAGTCCTCTACCTCCATTGGAATACTCATCAAAGAAGGGATCACTCTGATCAGGTTATGTGGACTGTCATTAACGGGTATCACTTGACAGACAATCAGGTAGACGTTAACCATTTAACCGAGCTGGTGAAGTGGGTTCCAAAGCAATATTCCGCAGTTGGATGGGTGCTTCACCTTGTCACATTGGATCCTTCACCTGTAGGATGATTGGATGTTTGTAGTTCCGTCCATTCCGAGTTTTTTTTTATGTTCGCAGCCTATGTTAGTTTGTAGTCCGCCTTACGCGCCTTTGATTGATCCATCACCTCGGGTACCACCGTCGTTGCTTTTCACAGTGTTTAAACCATTGAATTCAGTTCGATTTCGTTGGACTGGCTTTAGTTTTCGGGTTTGCTAAAAACTAAGTTGTTAGCGGTTGGTTACAAGCCAGCGCAATAAACCTATCGAAACGCAGACCCAAGTCCCAAAACGCCTAATGGATAATACTGTTGCGATGATAAAGGGTGTGACTCTGTGGTTGACTTACCAACTTAAAAGAAAAATTTTTTAATCACACTGTCATTTGCAAGTCGTTAATCACCTCTGTGAATAACCAGGAGCCCCAAAGGTTGCTACTACCGTACAGGCATGTGATACCAAACTATGGTGTGTGGAAGGTACCAGTGATCCTCATTCACAAAATATCGAGCCTACAATGGCGGATAGAATGCAGACAAGAGAATTTGTGACAAGCTTTCTGTCTGAAGCTGGATCGAAGTGAGTGGGAATTGTCTGATATGGTACTCAGCTTTGTTGAGAAAATAAACAAGATGGGAATACTCAGTCAGCTGAAAAACGCTTGGAACCGATTGGGTAGTTACCGGTAGATTTATTTCTCGGCAACCTTTCGCTTTCGGTTGAAGGGACTAGGGACTGTGTGCGTAAAATTAACTGCAACGATTGCACTAAGGTTTACATAGGACAAACTGCCAGGGAATTGCACACCAGAATTGGTGAGCATAAAAGGAGAATAAACAAACCACCAAGGAATGCGGAAGAGTACCAAAGCGATGGCGGTACATGAGTTAGACAGAGAACATAGAATAGATTTGGAGAATGTGGAAGTCTTAAGACGGGGACTGTGATTCACACTACAGCGGCTGATAGCCGAGGCGGTGGAAATTACCAAGCCTCACAGCGTGAATAGAATCTAGGGTTTGGAACTGGCGAGCGTATGGAAAGCGGTCTTAGATAAGCCGTGTTGACACGTGACTGTGTGTGGTTGTCGATGTACGTAGAATCACTAGGGAAAACAGGAGGGTGGAAATCCCAACCTGAGCAAAGTTCACAGAATCCTTCTTCCTTACACAACTATCGTAGCACTAGCTCTCCACACAGACAGACGAAAAGTGCAATCATCACGTGAACCAGAACCACTAGACCCTAGGCTGGATCCAAATCCATTTAGGTTTCCCCATCAATTTAACACTTGGTGACCCACCCTAACACACAATATCTCTTGGCAGACACCTAACACAGATTTAGCTTGACTTAGCTGATCGGTTCTCCTTCCGCCTTAAATCTCGACCAACCTCGTAACTTGGTCTGACGAAGCTTATGTGTAAAAAGCGAAACGTTGCCCAGCAATAAAGCTACGGACTGTTACCAAACTTTTCCGAAGAAATGGGAATATCCCGTAAATCGGGAAAAGAATGAACAGTTCAAAAGCCAAATACA
>SJOL01011688.1:408489-455763 GCA_004794785.1 Opisthorchis felineus | reverse complement strand
GCAGATAATCATGTCCTTTTGCATATACCTTTCCATAATGTAGGAGCATCGAACTGGATTCCGTACAACGCTTTGCTGTAACTAAATGCAGAAAGTAGGCGTCAGTGTTGCGGATTATCACATCAGTTTGCAGACCCTGAGTAGGAAGTACTTAGGATGTAAGTAGATATTTCTCATTCATTTTTACCTAAAATGTTTGCTCAACCAATGCAGCTACATCCCAGTATTGCATTTCAGCTTCTTTGAACTCATCCGTCGTTCGTCCAGAAACCATGGGGATCGTGCTGAACCACGACGAAGGGCGGCCTTCTCAAAACTTGCAGGGCTTGCGAACGCACTGCTCTTTCGTCAACGTGCACGCATTTGGGAAATACCAGAGTGGAGGGATCACAATGAGAACAATTTATTGGAGGTCGCTGTGCACGAGCGTAATGCCGATGCGGTTGCTTTGTTGCTTCAAGAAGGCTTCTTCGGACTTAATGCCTATTCGGTAAATAGATTTATGTGAATTGCCTCCAGTCTTTCTGTTCAAAGAGGTTTTAGAGTGTTTTGTCAGAGTGGGTACTTGTAAAACGTGTTCGTAAGTACGATCAATATGTAAATTGGGACAACCACCATGAAAGAAGTATCACAAATGATGTTGACTTTATCTGAATGCCTTAGAGGACTTTTGAGACGTCATTATTGTGGTGGGTTTTTGCAGCCTGTGTGGCGGCTTAAATTAGCTATTCAATGATTCGTATCGACCGCCTCAAAATTATGGACTGCACAACAGCCGAGTGGTTGCCGGAATACCCAGTCGATGCTTTCCGTTGACGAAAACACTCAGGTGCGCTCTTTCGAGATAAAGCAACTCGTGCCGATCTGTTCACACAGTTGTGCGTGCATGTGATCACGTGGTTGAATCGACTGATACTGTATGTTGCTTACTTACTAAGGCTGTCAAGATAGCTGGGTCTTAATGAAAACTTCGAAAATTTCGAGGCTGATCAGAATTCCGAGCAAGCATACCACGATAATTCATAAGCGGGACAGTGTGCCCTATTGTGTGGTCGTTACTTAACCTTGTCTACTCCCGCTACAACAGAAGAGGAGCGAGTGCCTCTGATGGCTTCAGTCGTTTGCGTTGAATCAGGTCAGTGAGCTATCGGCCAGGACTAGCGCCTGTTCCGCCGCCGATGTGTATACGACTCAAGCTACTGCGTGACGATTCAACTTCCAGGACGTTGGCGTCAGGTCGGTACGTGCTGAGACTGTGAGATAGTTTCCAGAGGACTGGAAACGTGTGTGATGCTGAGGAGATCGGCGGACGTCACACTTCGGTACATAAATTCTAGGCTAACTCGTTTATATGATACGATTCAAGCGCCGTGAGTGCGACCGGAGTCTGTTGGGGACTGTTGGTCTGATAACTTTTGCTGAGATCCTTTACTGTTTGCGTCCAGTAGATTTTAGAATGTATGTCGTGTCTCCTGACTTAAAAATTCATTTGGTGGACTGTGCTTAATGAACATTTAGTGTGTTTCATTTAGGTGGTACCATTATGTCTGTACGTGTTCTGTCCAAAGATAGTTTTACAGGTGCAGCTTTGTATGGTGTCATCATCATCATTATCAGCTGTAAGAACCGCGTACATGTCGTAAAATGGTCAAAGCTGCCACAGTTTCGTTCACCAATTATTTGGGGAGATGAGGTACGTAGCTGCGCATTGGAGGCGGGAGCTGATAAATTGGTGCGTAAATAGAGGGTTGTCAGTGGACTTTTCATTGGAGATATTGGGAAGGAAGCTGTGTATTGAAGGTGGAAGCTTTGATGCACGAGGACCATTGAGGGCGCGACTGAGCCATGTCTGACGATGACTCTAACTATCGGTGTATGCCGTCTCAGAGTCCCCATCCATGGCAATGATGGTAGTTGACGGGGATGCAGATGTCATGGGGATCATTTCCAGCCACTTAGAGATTACGTCAACAACGACCAAATAATACTGCCGCTTGATGGAGCCCTCCAGGTCAGTAATACGTTTTCAAGGACGGCTTCATTCCGGTCAGAGGCAGGGATCCACTGTAGGTGAGCCTTTTGTAGCTATGACACTTCTGAAGATGTTTTCGGTATCGAGCAGATTACTTAAGAACTCGTGAGGGTATAGAACACCACAATTACCATTATAAAACGAATTACGTCTAAGTCCTGATTATCTAATTTTCATTCTCGCCATGTACCGTTCCCATTGCACCACAGCAGTTTGAGGTAACCTCCGGATGCTTTCGTCAACCGTAAGGCAGACCAGTGACAATCGTCATGAATACTCATTATCAGGAGATTTTCGTTCTGTAACAAACTGATTTGCTCGAAAAATGACAAAATCGCCTGTCCTCTTCATTGCGCAAAGCGAGAACAAAGTTTGAATAAGTGGCTTGACTGGATAAAGTGATGATTCGAACAAAGAAGACTAATATGGTCCGTCCTGGCAAAGCATCATCAGCGCATCAGTTGTCTTGCAGTAAAGCTCAGTGCACCGCGTCAGTGTTTGATCACGGCGGGATGGAATGCTCCATTTCTAAGACGCTTAACGGTCAATAATTCTGTGTTATTCCTGAAAAGTGTTCGGTCACATCGCGTAAAATGTCTATAAGGTAACAAAATCTAATTGTGGGATCTTTGATAACGTAATACTCTAAGAGCGATTCCGTGGACTGAAAGAGGCACCTTCATTTTGCCCAGACAGAAATTTATTCTATTCAGTTTTGAAACTATTAGCGTAAACCACGAAAAATATATCGACCTAATCGTGGTTTGAAGGCTCACGATCTGTTATTGTCGTTGAAACCACAATCTAAGTTACTACCCTCAGTTTTCAGTGAATCAGCCTCGAACAACTGTTTACAGTGAAACGAAAATGCAAGTAGTTATGTTGCTCCATTTGGATACAAGGATCCACGAATTTGTGCTCAAACATGGCCTTTTGACACCGGCAAGCGTTTCTGATGGTCCTGTTGTTCAAGAAATTGTTAATTTGAATATAATCGTTCGGCTGTAGCACCCTTTCGGTGCCTAACTGTCATGCCACCTGAAGGAAGCACCAGGGCTGAGATACTGCCAGGTTTCCAAAGTCTAGCGAGGGGAAGCTGAGAGGCAGAGACTGGGTTCGAACCACGGACCTTTCGGTCAGTAACTACTGAACCAACTTTATGTGGATGGGCGTTTTGTTTATGACGTCAGAAAGAATATCCTTGTTTCAACGAGATACATTAAGTTGCAAATAACGTTGGTGTTAGCGAGGGACTTATTTGGATCTCTCGTTTATGATGTTTTTCAATTGAATGCGTTGCACACAGGCCGCCTCATGTTTCAGTTCACATGGCACTCAAGATACCGGAGTATATTGTTGTGATACTACGCACTGCTTATAAGGTCGCTTAAACGTTCTTGATAGCCCCTTTGAAACGCATGAGATTGGTCTAATCCCCGGTGTATTCCGTACTGGTGAGTGTAATTTTCACTGGACAGGGTATACCAGGCTGGTCACTGGTAGTGTAGTCTGAGGCACCATCTCGACTGAGTTTATGAGCTTTGATTTTCGGGTGGAACGTAATTTTTATGGAAGCTTGTTCATCTGATGATCTTCATAAAGGGTGAAACCGGTTGTGATCGTTCGAAGGGTTTTCAACAACTTTTTAAGTAGCATGTTACGTTAAGAGGATATGACCGTTTTCCCTAGTTTCTCTCAAAATCTACTATCAACTTCATTCATGTTTGAAATTTCAGCTGAAGCACTCAAGTAGAAAAAAATGGTTTTAGTTCAGTTACAGTATCAACTGGCGAAACGACGATCGGTGTGATGTGAAATGCAACGCATCCTAATGTTTTATCAGTCCTATTAAGAAAATATTAAAAGTCGAATTAAAGAATCTACTTTGAGTCAAACGGGGCGGCAGAACATCCGTAGTTCTGGTGTTAATATAAAATAATGGATAGTGGCGGAAAATTATACAAGAACATTAGTTTAACAACATTGGAGATCTTGTTGTTAGTGGAAACTTTAATGTGAAAATTTAGTGGTGATTACCTCCGGTTAGTGAAGCCAGTATGTGCCAAAAGCCGAAAGGCATTGTACAGTTGTTTCATCCCTACTGGGAATCATTACCAGTGATGTGGATCCCGTGATTAAAGGATGATAGGAGCTATACCTGTGTAGGTTCGAGCTAATCACATTACTCATCAGCCGCTCGTTGCCGAAACGTCAAGTTTTCAAACTACTAGCCTGGTGGTCGCGTTCTCTCTACCTGGAATTTTGTGAGATGCTCAGTGTCGGTGATTCCCAACAGGAGTAAAACAGCTGTTCTGGGTGTTTTGGGTTTTCGGTGCAGACCGGTTGAACTTACAGGATGAAAACGACATTAAAATGTTGAATAGAATGTGTGCCATCCCCACACTCGCAGCCTAAATGACTCCTGACACTCTACGTCATCATTTCTACCTTTAGAAAGTTTCCCACCGCCATCTTCATAGCATGAAAAAGTTGAAATTTTTATACTTCGTTGTATGTTTATCTAAATTACAGTGTGAACCACCACTTCTCGTGCGAATCGCTCTGGAGACCGCCGGTGATGTAGTTGATATCGACTGGGACAATATTGCTGATGGGATACAAATGACGAATGTGAAACGAGCTGATGATGTTGGAACTGTGAACAAATTCTCTTCTGAGCAAGAAATTCTATTGCATTTTTTGCAGCATTTGAAGGAGTTGCGAGGCAGACCACAGCATTTTCTACTGTTGAATGGAATCAGTGAGTCGCATGCACCGAGTAAGTTAGCTTTTAGTTTCTGTGTAGGTGGTTTACTATACTGACCAGTCTTGGTAGAGCAAAAAACATTTGACCAATTCATTCAAACAGAAAGATCACAGAAATAATACAAATATTACAAAATGGAAGTGGTAGATCTGACTAATCGGGATTGAAACTCCTACAAACACGAGAGTAGAGGCTTCGGAAGCAGAAGTATCGCCTTGTGTCGCACTCATCTCTACTGATCAGTGACGCGTAGATAGGGATTTCAGCAAGTCTTCCACTGGAGCAAGGACCTATCAACACCTATGTGGCAGTGTGAGTTGTGTCCGAAAACCAGGTCGTTTATACGGTGATTTAATTCCATAGTGCACGAGGCGCTACCAGAAACATATTAGTTTCAATAAAATCAAACTCAGAGCAATTTTTGTTAGTTCGAGAGTATCCAGCTGATCTTGCTAGAAGGCTACTGGAAATGCACAGTACCTTTTGTGGAGAAGATTGGTTAGAGCTTGAATGGAAGCGGGCTAAAGAAGCTGTGATTTCAGATTTCAGAATTGTCTGTCCTAGCCATCCGACTCGACTAAACTGACACTGGACATTATCGAGATCAGATTTTATTTCTGCAGGAAAAGCCATATGAGCAAATAGCGACTGTGATGATGCACACAGACCCATTAAACTCCGGATAACCAAGAGCCCTAATAATGACAGAGGACGCTGGTGGATTGCGAAGGCTCAGGAGATGGAGAAAACTTTCGCTGCAGGTAACAGTCGTACCCTATTTAAGCTTATTTGATCAACCGGCCAACAGAAGACAAGTGTTAGTAAAACAATATACGAAAAAGATGGAACAGCAATTCACTCCTTCAGTCGTCATCTTGAGCTGTGTGAGGTACGCCACATGGTTTTAGGAAGAAAGAAATCTCCCGCGATAAATGACTTACCCACGCTTCATAGGTTACGCTGGTTAGAGCATGCATTCCGCTTGGCAGAAGACAGTCTGCCTCTCAGAGCTGTTTCAACCCAGCTCTGTGCTGAATGGTAGCTACCGAGAGGTGGACAGTGTATGGCCTGACAACCAAGTATGAGAACACTAACCAGTAAAGTGAGTCAGATCTCCAATTGCCGCCTCATTGAGTGAGGGCTCCGGGGCTCAACAAACCGGCGGTTAGTGACACTGGCATAAACGGCCCGATCGCGCAGTCAGTGGTGCTCAAGCATCAAAGCCATCGCCTTCAGTGCGTAGCTAACCAGTCCCAAAACTAACTTAACATGCGATCGCCTCCACTGCTTGGCAGTATCTCCCACGCTCTTCCGCTTTCCGGTGATCGAATCTGAAGCAACTGAAACCTATGCACCCAAGGCAAATGGTTTACAGCCGATAAACTGGACTTGAATTAAACTAGAACGCAGGACATTAAAGTTTTGGAAGGTGACGACCAAGCCCATCACATAATACGGAACACACGTTCGGGTTTAAACTTAAATGTGGCTAAATCACTTTATCGTGAATGATGTCTCTGGATCCTGCGGACGTTGGTAAAACTAACGAACACTTGACCAGAGTCACCATATAGTCAAAAGACACAGTTATCATTGCCACTGATTAATGGAGAACATATATGAGATATAAAACCCATAAGTTTAGTAGCGTCCACCCGTACATTATGGGTCAACTTCAAGGTTCAACTTGACTTGTGAGCATTGTTCCTCTAATCCTACACGATAGTCATGGTTACTAGCCACTCATTTCACAAGATCAAGGTATGACACACGGACAGGGAAATTTTGTCAGCGGCGTGTCAGAAATGATTCATAAAAACGTGCATTCTTACCTTACTGTGACCAAAAGACTGGCCGCTAGGTCAGCTTTTTGTTGGAAAAAATTACAGCCAGTGAGCGCGCTTACCGACACCAGGTTCTACGTTCTGACTGACCCAGGACTCCTCTGGATCTCTGTCTCCCCTAGAATAGCAGATTGCGGCGTCGTCGCTCGAATGCTCATGACATTCTCCATCTGTTGGGCTGGAGGGCTCATACGGGACTGTACGAGGAAGTGGTTTGACAGCGGAAATTCCGAAACGGCATTTGTTCGACTCGACAGCTTATGTATGGAAAACTCTGGCTGTATTACCTCATGTGGATAGGCCCATTTGCCTGTAACTGTCGGTCTCCGTTTTCCCTTTTTGTAGAGGTTTATTCAAATGGCTGCTGCCATACTATACTCTCCCTGTGTCGTCGTGGTCCCAAGATCGACAGGTTTCTTCGATTACCTATTTTCCTATCTCTCCCTGGTTCACTTTAAAGTTCTTGTTTTTTGCCTCCAACACCAAATAGAACCTAGCCTTTCTTGCGAAATTCATCTTCCGTTGGGCTGGTGACATCAGATCTGTTGTGATCTTTGATCCACACCAAAGCCGTCTAGTTCCCCATCTTGTTTGAATCATTATTCGTACTAACCTTTTCAACTACCTACAATGTGTCCAGAAAACTGCTAAGTGGTTCATTTTCCCTATACATCTAGATCGTTATCGTCGCATTTTGCGCGTAGACCGAATCAGATGATGTCGCCTGGATATAGCAGTTCTGTTTTGTCCAGTAACTTAAAAGTACGTCTAATAGCTTCTCTCCTGCCAATCGTAAATTCGGCCACAGATCCAGTTTTCTAATGTGCGAACATCTGTGCCGAACGAGCATTCTCATTGGATGTGTTTGTAATCTTAGCAGCTCCAAAAACAGCAAACGAAAGTTTCAGCTTCTCAATATAGTTGTGACCAAAGTACAACCCTCCTCAGTACACCGCAAACGCGATCATGGTCCGAATATATCTAGTCATGTGTCACATGGAGCTATCGGTATCGATTGTACGTTGAAGCCTACGGTAGTTCCATGTACTAAATGCTCTGTTCTGCACGTTCGTTTACTCCATCAGTGTCCAGAAAAAGGAGTCTGCTCCACAATGTAGCGAGTTCATGCAGCTGAAGGGATGTTTCTTGTCTCAATGTTGTGCTTAGATTTTTTATTACCTTTTGGAACTGGTAACTCCTTCGACGAATCATCGCGCCTTGACCAAGCACTGTAACCGGATATGCAGAGAGTTTTGCGCTCTAACATTCCTCCATCTCTTGACTGGGTCAAGAGAGCTCGTCAGGAAACGGTGTATAATGGTCACTGACAAGCTGTGTCGTGTGGCTGAATACCTTGTTCTCATCTAGGTGGATGTCTTCGTAAGTATTTGGCTGTCGTCAATCGCGTTAGTGATTCCTGGTCCGTCTCCAAGTTAAATTTCGTGGCTCTGAAAACTCGAGCAAACTTTCCAAAACCACTACCAAGCAGTTTTTTCTTCGCTTGCGGAACAGTTACTTTCAACTTTTGTGACCACTCCGGTTTTGGGTTTTATTACTCCGAAACCTAATACCACTGGTACCGACTGACAAAGCAAACAGCTCGTCAGGTCTTCTTATTTCGATACATTCTTAGAAAAGGAGAGCATTTGCAGCTTCATAAAGTTCACAGAAACAGTGACGGTAGGTAATCCTCATTCAGATGTGACTTTGAGAATACGGTTTATGGGAAATCATGGTTCGTTATTTCGTATAGAAAAATATGAAAAAAATCACGCAGGAAACATCTGTCGTTTTGGCACTGAATTTACGCGTTTTACTTCTAACCAAGTTGCCAGGCAGAACTCAGTCCAGAGCCATCACAAGGACGTAAAAGAACACTGGCATCCAAGATGACCATCCACTCCTCATGACCGTCACCGGATGAAATGCTAAACGAAATTTTAGCGTGGGAGTTGACCAATGCACTATGAACAGGTAGAAATCTTTTAATGCGTAGTTGTTAGTACTTCATGAGATGGATGAACGGTCGGTAAACAATTTACTGACGGTGTGTTCGACATTACAAAGTCGGTAGGTACCCGTCTCCCGTGCATTTTCACTAGCCTACGGTGTTCATATAGACAGTCTGAGAAATGCTGAGGCACTCTTTTGAAGCCTTTAGGAGTTATTGATATCCGACATGGATCTCCAGGAGGTTGCGCCACCTAATGTCCTGTTCGAGTATTATGATTACGGTTTCAGTGGTCATTCAGTGATTTCCCGCAATATTCTTACAAAATTCTTTAAAAAATTAGCAAGAACTTTTTCTTCGCACAGGTAGTAGGTTTATTTCATCATGTGTTTTACTTCTACGCCTATGAAGACCTATTTCTAACCAAGATGTGCCTCAATTTGCTGCCCCTGACTGATCAAAATGGGCCCAGCTTATCGATCAATCCGAACTTGTTTAGGGTACATTTTCTTGTCCAACTCCATGACAGCATTTTCACATTGGGACAAATGAAACTAGACTGTGTAAGACAAAACACATCTACTTGCATAATAGAGTAGAAACCCCTGTTGCTCTGTGGGTTTGTACAAACTCAGAACATGCTAGAAAACCTATCAGACAATGCTGCTGACCTACGCCAACAAACTTTGCTTGGGTCAACTAAGAGTCAATCACCACACTGTTTCTGTAGAGAATGAGTGAGTACGGTAGACGGGTTGAAGAAATTGGTAAGACCATGTTCAAGAGAACAGCTAGTTAAATAAAACGCCCAAAGTCAACTGTGTTATCTCATGTGCAGACCCAAACGAGTTGTCCAGATGTCCGACAGTGGCTGGCCATGGACTGTTCAGAGAATCGGTGACCTATTTGGTTTAAGAGTTTGACAGCGCAGATAGCCACATCCTAACTGATACCCTGCCGACTGAGGGCCCAGTTACGAAATGACCCATAATTGTCGCTGGTTCGGATAATACATTAAAGCGGCCGCACAATCATTTTGATTGTATGTTTCACGAACTTATTACTATCCACCTGGCTGTTAATTAAGCTTGACACCCATCAGGTACAAATTCCAACATTTAATAGCGTCTAACCATCGTGGAGGACAAGATATAAGGAGCACATATCACTGGCCCGATAGTTGATCATTCTTTGATTCATTGGTGTGAACCGGAGTACAAAGTTCCGTGGGAAATGAAATACGGAACGCTAGCAGTCCACAAGCATTTCGATCGTGACTGTTCACCTTTCAATATGATCGGAGAGTCGCTGCGGTTAACGACAGATCGTTGGTCGTGTGTCCTATCGGTCAGCCTACGCATTCCAAGAAAGGAGTCAAGAGCTGAAAATGTCATTTGGTCAGCAACACAGCTTTTCCTTGACAACACTGGATGTTGCGCATTTTCTGAGCAGGACTGCAAACATCTTGGGCTCTAGAGTATTTTGATGCACTCACGGTTCACTTCCCTACCAAGCATTCCTTTATATCACACCCATGCATCCAAGAGGGCAGTGTAAAGCGAATGTTTCCAGACTGTCAGAACCTGCTGTATGCAAGAATATCTTGAACTACATGATGTCAGCGCACTCATCGCAATGCAGTGGAACCATCACGCACTTCTTCTGCTCTAGGGAATTATTGCTTTTAAACAGTAGGACATCGATGTAATTGGCAGTGGAGAACAACCGATTTCCGTCTACTGCACCAATACGGTATAGCAGTCTGATATTTTGATGAGGTATACTGAAATCATAGGTGAAAGTTGCAACGTCTCCTAATCGTATCCTCTGGTAGACATCAACTGCTTGGTTGGGGTCTTGTGGAATACCGCATCCGAAGTGTAATTGCCGAACTTGGATGTGTAAGGTATTTATCGCCTGTGAAATTGTACTCTAAGGTGTCAGGTATTCTGAAGCTGGTCTGTCCTTTACCCAGTTTGGGTTTATGTAAGCGGCAGTATGTTGAAGGCTTTTTCGCACTTCATACCAGCACCGGAAAGTACCTCGGCTGAATTTTGGCCAACCGTCCATAGAGTTCCCGCAGCGTGATCGAACCGGGGTTGTTCACATTTCATCACGCAAAGATGAAGCAAACAGTCATAAGGATTCGTGAAAAACAGTTTTTCGTGGTCAAGGAGTAGAAACATCTATAATTGTTGAATCGATTTTCACTCTATGGGGGCACATTGACTTGGACTGAGAAAATCGACTGATGTGTCCCTAACTCTAAAAATTATAGTATATATTGTCTGGCACGACTGAAAATCATATATTTTGCAAACCTTCTTCAGTTCAATTTCAACTGCTAAGTGAATTTTTTTATTGACATACAGCACTCTACATTTTTGACGAATGGTGTACCTGGGTAGAATGCGCCAGGCTATAGAACAATTTATGGCTACCACCCTGTATATGTACGAACTCTTTATAAAGCTTTTCTACCGCGGACTGCAATGCTCTTGGGGAATAAAAACTGAATCTCACCAGTGGGGGACTGATAAATATGTGGGCACGGAAGCACAACGCAATCAAGAGGGAAACCCACTGAATATTTGAGGAGGTCATCTGCTGAGCAAACCTGAATGACTGACTGATCGGTGAGAACCGACTCAAGGTGTGCATGCCATGAACGTTATTTGGGGAAATAATCAAGGTCATTGTTGCTGTGCGATGCCTTCTAATGGAACTATGTATGGAAAGTGTTCAGACATTCAGACTGTCCCTTTGGTCCATTGAAATATGTTACCGAAGACAGACTGAAGAACAAAGCCGTTCACACCCGCTTCTCAAGCTGAATGTAAGCAGATGACATGCGTACACAAGCTCAGTTGGCATTGATCAGTAAACATCACTTCAAATAACACTAAGAACTTCTGGTTAACACCGCGGAACGGTATGCTGGAAGCCGTATGCGGACAATAACTCTGACCAACAATTTTCGAAACATTCTTTCTTAGAAAATCGACCCATAGTGCACCGACTGTTGGATATGCACAGCCTCGAAAATGACTTATCTTGGTCCATTCATCAACTGACTAAAGCAGGAGCGGATTTGTTCTGCAAAGTGGTGAGTGAAACTATGTGATTTTCGTTTGCGATGGGTTTGGCAAGTTTTTTATGTTTATCCAAAGGTCAACACATCTTGTTTTAGATGAAGCTATCCTCCCGTATTTCCTAATGCGAACATGTGCCTGTCCATTCAAGAGTCCGCCTACCTAGCTGATGTCCAAGTTTGTGTATAGTGTATTGGTGGTCGATAGGTTACGCAACGCAGGAGGGAATATATCCGCAAACATTCGTGAAGGAACCAGATCTGCTGTCTTGTGGAAACCAGCCTGAGGTTTCCCATCAGAAACTATAGATACAAGTAACGGCATTCCTATACTGACCAAAGCAAGAAAGAACTCGGATTTATGGAAACGCGGTACTCCACTGAAGACACCATTAACAAACATGCTGAAATTGATCCAGTTTGCCAAACACAGAGGACAGGAGAATGCGAGAACTACAGAGCTTAAAACTCTACAAAAACATAGGAAACCCATAAAAGAAGTAAACTGGAGTAAAGCGAATAAATCAGTTTGATTGAAATATACCCCCATCCAGACAAATCTAGGAACTAAATTGGGGGCACCTAGTCATCAAGCCAGATACAAAGATACCGGGTATTGCAAACGAGAAAAAACAGCGGCATCAATCGATCAAACTCAAGAAAATGAGACCGCAACGCAATACATATCGAGAACGGATGGATCGAATCAATGAGCGAAATCTACTACTTGTTAGAGGCATTGGGATAACCAATCAGATCAATAGACGTCAGACCAAAAATTGCCACAAATCGCAAAACAACCAATGAATTCACGAGAAAGCTGCCTTTTAGTTGCTCAGTCATGTCAAAAGAAAACAGAGAGAAGGGCCCACAAGTAAGGACGTTGTACCCTCCAACCCGTTCACTGATAATGTCTTCACGTTTGGTTACGGAACGTTCTCAAGCCAACTGCCACACAAACAGATAAACAGTCACCTAATCAACAGCATACATTTCCATGATGATCAATTCTGGGTTGTGACCCTGTTATTTCGAACAGCTGTTTAATTCAGTTATTGAAGTTCCAACTGTTTCAAATTTTCTGATTCGTATGAAGTATGAAACTTTGTAAGTGCTTGTTTTATTTAGTTGTTCAGTCTACCGATTTTTATGGGGAGATGTTCTACTCCAAAACGTCTTCTAGACAGAATCCAAGTATAAAGCCTAGATGGCCGTATGCTATACGTGTTCAGACAGACATATGTGTGCGATGTGCAGGCAAATATTCTACTTTTGTTAAAATGAGTAAGATTTGTACAGTAAGTCTCCTCAATAATGGGCACCCACAATAAGATCCACCAGGACAACATTGCAAGAGAATTAGCAGCCCAATGTAACGTTTTCCATAGCATTGTAAGAGCGTTTTTATGGAAATGGACTATCAACACATAAAATTGGCTAACAATTGCCCCTCATCTTGTTGTAAGTGATAGCCAGGAGCCTTCCTTAATGGCTTTGGTTTTGACCCCCCATGGTCCAACAACACTGACCTATAGAACACACATCCATAAGGTAGGCATCTCCATAAATACAAGTCACTTTTACCCCACTCTCCCAAGCAGTTGTTATCTCACGGCCGAATCCCGGATATTAGTATGATGGTATCAAGTAATTTTCTAAGACAACATTTTGGAGGAAATAATATTGATGTCTAGCAGTTTATTCCTCCAAGGGAGTTTGATCCTCCTCTTTTCGAACGGTGTTGAAAAACCGGGACATGCTTTGAGGTCCTTGTTGCCTGACAGTCGCCAGTGTCTGAAACTCCATGGCATACAAAGCGTTTTACGGCATCGGTTGAAAATAGTACCCTTCTGATACATGAACAACTACAGGCAAACATATACCAAAAACCTGGTTGTCAGTCAGACAAAATGAAGAATGAAGTGCCCATAAAATGAGGGACATAACTTCCGGACATTTAGAGCTTAGTAAAACAGATGACTCTATCTAAATATTTCGTGAAATTAACCCAGTGTAATCTAGATGCACGCTACAGTTGGGTACAAACTTAAGGGGATGATGAAATGAAACGAGGAGATTCGACTCACATCGACGAACATGCTCAAATCGACCTACATCAGGAGTATTTTCAGTTGTTCAGCGTTCCCGCACCATGTGGATTCTACATAAGGTCTGTTGACAAAACCTATAGTATAAAAGTTACCTTTATTGTGGTGGATAGGTAAATTACGTAAGTGAACGCGGTAGCCCCTGAAGATCCGAGCCTAAGAATAACTCCTTGTGAAGTAGCTTTTGCATGTCAGAAGACTACCCTTGTTGTCCGCTGCTTTTTGAATGAATTAGTTCACTAATACCAGTAGGAAGGCTAGTTTAGGCTACTTGGTATATATATATATATAGGGGGCGAGATGACTTAGTGGTTAGAGTGCGAATCTGCTGACCTGAAGGTCCGTGGTTTGAACCCGACCTATGCCTCCCGACTTCCCCTGTCTAGGCTTGGGTAACCTGGCAGTATCCCAGCCCTGCTGCTTCCTTCGGGTGGCACGGAAGTTTGGCACCGAAAGGGTGTTACAGCTGAAGGACTCTCTTTTTTATCTTTATATATATGTAATTCTCCTTACCGCAGATGCCCATTGTTTGGGGGCTGTCAGTGCTGTCCTTTCAACTATTCTTCCTTTCAAAGTAGTGCACAGTAGGCATATCTACCTACAGAAAACTCGAGTACGTTGGGTAACCTGGCTTACACAACCAGTTACAGTCCACAACGGAATTTTGTAATTGTAAACCTCTATATGCACGAGGCATTTACCAGCAAGTGTTTTTACCAGGTCGTTTACTCCCAAGGGAACCACAAGTTTAAACGGTGTATCTATCCAGTATTAACTTACTGAATGGGTGAATGTTCCACCAATCTAAGACCGACAGAAAATGTCGCCCAGCTGCTTTTTGTTTAAATGGCTTAAAGATCCAGCGAAAGTTTGTCTGAAAACTGTTTCAAACTAGCTGACTTCTGACCCTTTTCCGCTTGCGCATTTGTGCAGTCGCGGTTCATTTGATACTGAATCCCCTAAGGGGTTTAATTACTCTATCACGGGAAGAAGACGGTTCCATTCTTTGACGCCTTTTTCTTGACCTCTCGTTTTCTGTAGGACAACACAACCCTCCTGTCTAAGCTTCAATCCACCGGTTGTCCTTCTTCATCATTCCACTGACTTGTGTGCTTACACTCACAGAAGGTGAAAGTCAGGACACATCCTTCCAAAGTCTACCGCCTAACTTTGGCTAATTTGAGGTTTTGTTTTGTCACCTTATCGTCTAAATAGATGACGAAAGTTTGGTTGTGAAACGCTCTTCTCATAGGTCGCAAATCAATGGCCACCTCATATTGCATGTGCCTGCATACAGCCTTCCGACAGAGATTGCACATGGCACGACTTCTGCACGAAGTATGGTGTTGTAATGCCACATTATACATCATAGACTGCAAGGTAAATTAGACCATAGTATTTATGTTACTCCTCGATACACTCAGGATAGAGACACCATGGTGAGCCGGATCTATTCCATACCAGTAATGAGATCCCTCGGGAATATCCGATTTACTCATTCCATTCAGTTGTACTTAGTCGGTTCAGTTGGAAATCAATGACGGCGGAGTTGAACTTACCAGTTAGAGCACAGTTCAAAGTCCTAACTACTCTGACAGCATTTTGACATGAGAAAACACCGACACTTGTTTGGAAAACATGTGCTAATTTTTTCTTGACGGAACGTTCTACTTATAAGGTTGCTGAAGGCCCTGCGCCGGGCCACTACCGCTTTCGTCCATCTTGGTTCTTATCAGGTAGGTGTAATTTCCGAGTTTCTATCAACTTTATGTTTAACCTTAACACCATATCGTATGCAAACTACATTGGCACTAACGAGGAACTCAAATAACTATCTAGTTTATGAATTAAGCTACATCGCTCAGTGTCTGATAGCTAGACAGAATGTGATCAAACACCATGACCAACCCAATAAGTATCGTTACTTTCAATAAATTTCAGTCCTACTATGTCACTGTAACCGCAAAATAACACAGTTTGGATTTTTCATATTGCCTTACCTAGACTACATAGTGCTAATGTAAACCTTATTTTGCGAAAAAAGCTATGAAAGACAAACGAAGACTTCGCTTTTCATTAAGTTGTAAATTAAACCGTCGTGATCCCTCTGACACCAAAACAAAGGCGTTTGAGGCATGCAATGGAATACTTTTGTTTGTATGTTATCGGTTCATGATAATCTTGGACATATGGTGACTTCTATAGATCTAAAGACATAGTTGAGTTTTCCGACAGAATCAAATGAGTTTGCAAACGAGTGTATTTAGCGAACTGGGTATATTTTGGTTCAAGTAGAACATAAGGTTGACGGAAACTCGGGGACTGTGTCTACCTGACGAACCCCAAGAGGGGGAAACCGGTCGTGGGTTTCCGTCGATGAGTTTTCACTAACCCTATGAACAGTGTATTACGTCTATACTTGTATCGCAATATCTCGAATATCTTACCAACTGAAACATGAGAGGGCCTGGTGCAGCACATTCAATTGCTTATAAACATCATAAACGAGAGACTCAGCTGTGTTCCAGGTAAGTCTCGCGTAAAGTGAAATTGGTTTGCAAGCGAGTGTATTTCGCGAATTGGGCATATTTTGTTTTAAGTAGAACAGACGGCTGGCGAAAATTCTGGAACTCTTCCTACCTATTGATCCTCAAGAAGAGCGAAATCACTCGCGGTATGATCAACTCTCTTCAGCAAACTTACTAGTGGCAAGTTTAATGAAAAAAGTACACCCTGATATCTGGAATATCGTATCGACTGAAACATGAGGCGAACTTTTGCGCAGCACATTTAGTTAAAGAGTATCACCGATAACAGGCTCATCCGAGTGCCCTGTGAAGACCGTACTGGTGTGCAACTGAGTGTATATGGCAAATATTCTAATGTTTTTCTGACCATTAGAATTCCTTGTATTCTATCAGCATAGTTCATGATCGTCAGTCACTCTACCCAGCATCGGTAATCAGTTTCAGGTTGTAAATAGCTATAGGTTGGTGGAACGTACAATAAAACTAGGTGTTCAGACCGAATTCCAACGACTAGAAATGCCTTCGTGGATGTTGATTATCTCTGGCAGACCCAAAATAAGACTCTACCTGAAAGAAATAATTTATAATTCTTCGGCCTGAGCAACCCATCATCACAAATTAGACCTTGACCTTTCACAACAGAAAATATTCTTATGTACGTTTTTTACACTGTATTGCGGGTGTAAGCAGCTCAAGTAACTTCCCTAAATATAGAGGGTCAGCGTAAAAAACCCTAGTTTGATTTTCATCGTATTCGGTGGTTGGATCATGTACCGGGAGTAATGCCGTGACCAATCCCACAGCATGTTTTTGTTGCCCTTTCCGGGTCGAAATTTGAAGAAAAAATGATGGGAAAGTCAAAGAGCGTCATGGTGAACAACCTTGACTCTTGCTTAGTACGTCTAGACATCATGGGTTGGAAATAATCACTTGTGACTAGAGGTCTTCGTGGATCTGGCGCGGAACCATTTCCAGTGAGGAACGTGTCCATTGGTTTTTGACAAAATAATCCGATCGTATTATTATTCATTTTCCTTGTTCTTCTTTGCTGACGTATCGTTTGAACAAGCAAGCACTATCGTTATTGTGACTCGGCACCCAGAGCCTATAGACATTCGCTGAAGGCAGCATACTTGGGAAGGAGAATCATAAGGTATGTGCAACAGGGGGGTGGGGAATAGACGTAATATAAAGTAGCCAAGGGTTCTAGACTACTGCTCAAATCACTTTAAATTGTACTGTTGTGGTTATCAACCAGGATCCAAACTGTTTGCAAAATATGGATGTGCGGATATCGATTGAAAGAATCCCGGTTGAGTTTACATTGTTGACCAATCACTACCGTTCCAGCTGAGACTGGCTTTGCGTGACACGTTCAGTTGAAGAATAGCTGAAACGAGGGATTCAGATGAATTGCAGCTGACTTCCCTCTCAACATCAAGTTAATTTGCAAATTGGTGATTATCACAACATACGTACAATTTTGTGGTAAAATAGGGAACAATATCTGGGAAAATTTGGAAATTACAGCTGCTTGATGATCTCTGAAGAAACTAAAACCCGGCTTTTTTAGAGTTTCCATGAATTGTTTTTGAAAACATTGCTTGTTTGCGTGAGCCTATTTTTTAATCATTCGTGCGCATTGTGCCCGAAATCAACATCGTGTTCTTTTTTGATCGATTTTGACTTGTAGACACTTGCAAGTGGCATTGTTTGACGTATCTGTCCTGTTAAATGAAGTTAGACGATCTATTGAAGTGCATTTGTGCTTTTCACACTCCGCTGACACTTGAAATGGACATACCTCGTGAAAATTTGTCTTTATGGAGTGTTTATCGAACACTTGCAATCCGTCTCTTGGCTCTCCTTTCAATCCAGCAAAATTCTGAGGGGTGTTACGTGGATTGCTTTCAACGAGCAGCCTATAGAGAGGACGCAAACCAACTACTGACTCTGTTGCTACGTGGAACTCTTTACTCTATCAAGGTGGAAGGATGCGTTTGGAGTTCGGAGAAGTCTTTCCGAGGTCGAAATTCATTGGCGCAACTACGTCGGGCTTTGAGTTCAGGTGATCTCAAAGATACCTTTTTTGAGCCACGAGCGTATTCTATTGGTGACCCATTACATATCGAGTCTATAGGGCGTTCTGAAATAGAGTTTAGTATCTTGAGATGTCCAATATCCTATGTTGGAGTAGATTTGGACATCGATTGAGGATTATTTCTAGATTGGGGTCATAACTATGCTGGCCATAACAATTCACATCATGTTTCTGGTGTTGTGTTTCAATTATGGCTCGGAAAGTGGTTCATTATTAGCAGAGGTGTATGCTGGGAACTGACCTGAACGTCTATGTTTTCCATCGGAACTAGTGCGCGTTCGTTCAGCTGTTGTTTTTCGGTCACAGAGATAACAGTCGATCGAGAGCTGCTGTGGCTGACATGGGGAGATTTTGTTTGAGAAAACTGGTGAATTTCACCCTCCCTATATTGATCTCATTAACAATGCAAGAAGACAAATTTTGGGTCTGATTTCTTCAGTCGCACTCTAAATGTGTGGGCAATAGGTAAAGTAACAAAGACCGAATGTCGACTGTCACAATACGCCTTCTTGCAAAAGTTGGGATGGTCTGAATTGATAAGTTCTTTGAAGACACCGTTGTTTGTTATGCTCTGGTGAAAATCATTGCCCGATGTACTAACTGCTTTGTGGGTTTTGGTGGCACAGTCCAATCGTGAAAGTTTGTGAGAGCTAAAAGAATTTAACGTGTTTTGAAGACGTCATGCAACTGATTACCCCGAGTGACTTGTCGTCGGTACTGAGCCGTTACATGCTAGTTGCGTGACTCGTAGCAACATTTCTGACGACTATCCGCTGGTCCATTTTACTAATGCGTCCCATTGTCACTGCTAATGGCTTTCTAGATGACATGTGCGGTTGTATGTTCAACCAAACCTCCAGATATAGTCTGAATCACAAGTTGTGTGGCTGCAGGGACTACGCGTATCCGAGGGACTGGAAGCGTGCGGTTTTGTCTTATATAATTAGCAGTGTCGTCAATTTTAATCAATGGACACAGTAGGATGTTTTTTTAGAAATTGCACCAAGCACGTCGGACGATGTGTTTAGTTTCTTGGGAAGAACATTGAGGTCGTCTCCGTTGAATTCCTCTCTCAGTAGGTCATCTTCAGCTAGTTTGTCTGGTTTCGCACACGTTGGGTAGAAAATACTCTTGTGGTTACACTTATGCATGACCACATAAGAGTTGAATACTCAAAGTAAATGCCATCAATGGCTAACACCTCAAAATGTGACTGGCCAGTATTGGACTGTCAAAGAGTTTTCAGCAATCTTATGAGTAGAGTTTTTTGTGTGTTTTTTTCATTACAAATGTGGTATGTTAGCTCTTGTGATTGCGTGTAACCACAAGAATGACCGTCTGTTTTTTATCCAGTGTTTGCGGCCCAGACAATCTAGCTGATGCCCTACTGAGAGAGGCAGTGATCGCCAATGGCCACGCGAACGGGCTCACTGCCCTTCACAACAAACTAAACACATCGGCCGGCATGTTTGTCGCCATTCCTAGAAAAGGGTCCTACTGTGTCCATCGATTAACAGCGACGATACTGCTAATAACATGAGACATACATGCACGACCCCAGTTTCTCCGGTAAGCATGGTCCCTGCGTACAATTGAATAATATCCTCTTTCCCACCGGATGATGTAGTTTCGTGGAAAACGGATACCACATTGTAAAATTCACCAAGAAATAATCATTTTTTGGATGATGAGGATGGGTAACAGCCAATTTTTTTAAACAGCTCAGTGCTACTTACTTTCTTCTAATAGGGGTGGATGGCAATCCAATCTGACCCATTTATTCACACTGGAAAGGTTATTGAAAATTTACTTCAAATCTACCCAAGACTTTTAAACTAACACCTTATATGAGCGTTGCTGAAACGTCAGACTTCTGAAAATTCGACATTCACTCATCAGTCACACGCCCGATGGAAAATGGAAAAATAAAGTGATTGTCGATAACAGCATGCTCGGTCTGCATGGTTGCCGGTCCGCGAAAGGAGGGTGTCGTAGGGAAGAATACTTTAGAGACTGCAACAGTTAGTGCCTGGATATGCTTCAGGGAAGGGACCAGAACGTGAAATCAGTCATTAAGGTGTTTTTATTAAGTCATCATTTTGGCTAAAACACCGTCCCACTATGTGCAAGCTCCTCATCAGACTGAATACTGAAATTGTTGGAGATCATGATGATGTTGTTTAATGAGTAGTATTTTTAATGGCTATTTTGTATTCCTCCATTTGTGTTTACTTCAATCAGCTAATACCTAATTTTTTATTATGTTTATTTTTATTCGTCATTCTGCAATTCTGCAAAAACTGCCCATCAAGCACCAAAAAACACCACCTTTTATAAGTGGCGCATGTTTTCGAGCCTGAATACTATACAAGAGGTTTGTGGATCTGTTACTCCTTCCTGATAGTGCCATCTGTGCCTTTTAAATAAACGATGACGGAACATACTACCTATAAGGTTGCTGAAAACTCCTAAACAACCTGCAACCGGCTTCGCCCTTTTTGGGGCTAATCATTAAGCGGCTTCGTGCAGAATATTCAGTTAAAGCGAATTATTATAAAAATGGCATTTCGTTTACATTACTGCCTTATAATGACGGAAGTTAATGGTCCAGAAAATGCGTAGTTTCAGAGAGCATAGGTGAAATCATGTATCAGGATTTCTGGTGTTAAGAGACCACACAAATTGTAGTTATCTTATGAGTGATTAGAGCGCATGGCGTTTGAACAATTTTCCCTGGTTATGGTTGCGAAAACAAATGTTCAAACCCTCCAGGTTCAGGAAGTCGCATGCATTAAAGCGGATGCAATTGGTGAGCGATTCTAATAGGTTAAAAACACTCACTGAAACTCAACCAAATAAAAAGATGTAAACATTTCGCCTGGGATACAGCATGTGAGAACATAATAACCGGGAATGCTACAGTTTAAAAATTGACCTGGGTAGTTTCTTCTCTCTCTCTCTCTCTGTATAGACAAATGCGATAATGATATAGTCTGCTAGTGGTGTGTAGGCTAACCAATCACATCGCTCAAGCGTGAACAGGTTCGCTCTTCCAGACACCAGTGTGCACTGGTGGGTTGGAGGTAACACGCCCGACACGCACGTCAGTTATTCGGGGTTCAAATCTTCACACTGCAATGGCTGTTGATGAGCGCTGCTAAGAATGCAACTCGAGTCCATTGCCATTGCTGTTTGCTGAGAATCCATCGGGATCACTGTGCCAGAGCACTAGGAGGACTGTTCAAACAAGAGTAATGTGAATGTAAATTCCACGACCTACCAATAAGGTAAATTTTATTCTTCAAGTTACTTACCACCTCTTCAGTACTATCGAAGATAGTTACAACTGCTTTTTCTTGAGAGGCCCTTCTCAGTAGAGCGTGGTCCTAAAAAAGGCCACGTTCAGCTGATTTGATGATGGGTAATCTGATAATAAAATCCCTCTCATGGGGGACCATTTATTTCTCAGTCCATTCAATTGGTCCTTCTGTAAGAAGAGAAGTTTTTTGTTTACACAGTCGGCCTAGATTAGTAGTAATACACTTACATTCCAATCCGCATTACAAGTTTGACCGTTGTTCCCCTTTGTCGGCACACAAATGCCTCTGGGTTTAATATTTTTCAGGGCATTTTAAAAGCATAACAGACATCCAACTCTGTTATGATCGCCCTTTCCATATCTAGCAGGAGTGGTAACGGCACAAATGTGATGCACGTGAGATGCAAAATGTGATGTACCTGAGAAGTTGCATCTCAAATGGAATTTGAACAGTAAAACTTAGGAGATTCTTTTTGAAGCGAATAACTAGCTACAATATATAAGGATCACTACATAAAGGCTCGTTACGGAGAGAGAACAATATCATTTCCGTTATGTCCTCCCACAGTTAATGATGAAGTTGGAATAGCTTAGTCATTAAGGTGCCGACCGTAAGGTCCGTGGTTCGAACCCAGCCCCAGCTTCTTGACTGTTCTTGTCTAGCCTTGGTTGACCTGGCAATAACTAGGACTTCTTGCCTGCTGGTGGCTTGGCAGCTAAACACCAAGAGGGCGTTTCAGCTGAATGATTGACTGACGGATTGACGCGTCAAATTTACCTCCACTGAAAAACTGATCATATGCTGTAGTATCTAAGAGGTTTCGAAGACCCTTATTACCGACTGGCAGTTGGAAATTGTGCTATTCGAGTTTGAGGCAGATCAGATGGCGCAAAGATTCGGGCCTGATATACAAAAAGGTGCATGTTCCTAAATGTATAAGTTAGCGAGCTCGGTCGCTTCCTCTCTCGGCTGTTTCCACGGAAGCGCTATTCTGTTACTAAGCCCTGATGACAACATTCAACGCTCAAAACTGTTGAGATGTAAATTTGTGTGATAGTGAGCTTCGTCCCCTGAGCTGATCACCTTGGTTAGAAAAATCATCCAATGGTAAAGGTTTAGTTCCAGCGAGTATAGTTTGTTTGTTTATCTTACTTTCTACACGTAAGCTAGTTCAAGTGGGGTAGCTTATTCACTTCCAACGTTTTTTCACAGGTCACCTTCGATTGGACAACAGACATCGAATGGCCTGTCTGGAACTTATCAACACCATTATGGGAACCCAAGACTCAGGAGCAGTTGATCCCTCCTTCTAAGGAATCCAGAGCATAGTGTGTTAGAAGCAACTATTATTTGAACGTTACTGAACGAATTGCTTGTCACGTGACGAACGAAATCGACAAATACACTAATTTGCAAATCAATTTGCTTTTCACGGGAGACTCAACTGACGGAAACTCGGGAATCGCGCCTACCTGATGAGCCTCAAGAAGCGCGAAACCTGTCGTGGGCTGTCGAAGAGTTTTCGGCAACCTTGTGAGTAGTCATGAAAACCTGAACGAAATGTTCAGTGATTTTGTTGACCAATGGCGACAGCTGTGCCAGTTTTATTCAGATACAGTCAGCTACGTTCAACTAAGCTCCTAAGCTGTTTGGCGGAGGCATCGTCTTTCTTTCTAAACAGACTGTCTCAACGGACCGACCAAAAATTAGGTGAACTCCACAATGGGAAATTGGTCAGTATGTGTCTTTCTGACGGCGGTCTTTATCTGAAATAACCCCTTGAGCATGGGAGGAATGTACAGGAGATAGTCTTATTTATCAGGGAATTAGTACAAACCTAAACAATCATTATTCCAATATCGACCAGCATCCCACAGGCCCTGACGTCAGCTCGAATCGCCAAAAATATACTGATGGTAGTGTGAAATTCAATTGAGATTCGTCCTGTTAGTGAAGCCAGTCTGTGCAGAAGCGCCCAGAAGCACCATACAGTTGTTTCATCCTTGTTTGGAATCACTAGGGGTGCGCTTCCCATGAAACTCCATAACGTCTGCAGTCAGTGACCTCCCGGCTGGTAGTTCTACCGTTCGGGCACGTGTGGCTGAACAGCAGTGTGATTAGCCCTCATTTAGACTAGATAAATTGTCGCTCATCAATCAATTACAGAAACCCCATCAACCACTGGCCTCAAGGTCGAGGTATTCAAAAATCCATACAGTTTCGTGAGGTGCGCACCACTGATGATTCCAAATAAAGGTGGAACAACTGTACAGTGCTTCTGCTCCCTCAGCACAGACCAGCTTGACTGACATTGCAAATCTCAACTGAAACATACATTACCTGTCAAGATAACAATGGACTGTTGTTAGAAAACAGGCCTCATTCTAGAGACTACTAGATACTACTGCGACACTACTAATAAGTTCCAAGGGAACTCTAGACGGCCCACCGTTGGTGTAGTCCTCGAAATTCCATCAGTCCTACTGCGTACTTCATAACCGAATTCTATCTATGTGGAAACAAACATGCCTTAAGGCTTCCAGCTGCATCTCCCTTTTGTAAATACAATTTAGAAAGAAGTCAGTTTGATGAAAATTTAGGGATAAGGCCAACCTAATGAGGTCAAAGAAGCTCAAAGTCGGTAGTGGGCTGTCCAGAATCTTTACCGCCCTTACAAGTGGTGTTACGTACTCCTAATTCAATATATAACCAAATAAGATCTAGCGCGTTCGGATTTCGTTCATGCTCTTTAATGTGACGTCTTATTTCCTTGCATGAGGATGCGTTGTAAGCGGTCGCACTATTTCAGTACGACACCTGCTCCGTCACTGAAAGCGATTTGATGTAACTGGTGTTATGGCTGACATCTGTCTATAATCGACCGGTAGCCGAAACGGCCTGGTTGAAAGAGTTGATATCTCCGGCGCGGAATTAGTTGAGCTTATCAGTTTGACGACGATTGACTGTGCATTGTACCAAGTCAGCCGTCTGACCGTCTTCGATCAACATATTGGGGCTTGATAACTAGTTCTGAACGACTCATCTGGTTTGACCTGGTGAACCAGATCTGAAAAATCGGTCAGTATTGCGCCGCTGCGCAAAGGTCTGACCGCAGATGGTTTGCGTAATACGCAAAAATTTGTTGTGACAGTTGTCAACCGTCCAGCCTAGGTTATGTGTCGTACATGTGCAAACAAAATGAGTAGTATATCACCATGGATAGGACGTTGATGGAAACTTGTGTTTCAGATTGGCGTTGAGCACCGGGTGACCTGTAGAAGGCTAAATCAAACTCGGCAGCCATGAGTTTCCCCACAGTGGTCTTAGTAGAGCGGCCGATGAATTCCTGACACATTATCGCATCTGTAGATTTGTTTCACAGAGTAGCTTTTCGCTACCGTAATTTTCTTTCATCAATAAAAAAGCAGCCGCCTTCTACCTAGGAAATTTTATGGCGATGCTTGTTTTCTGCTTCTGAAGTTTCAGCAGAACATTTTACTTGATCAGTAGTGCCAAGTAGAGTTCGTTTTCTTGCAAAGTGATCTAATTCAATGTGCACTCGAAAACAGTGTCCTAGGTATGCATGATTAGGCCCATTAGTACCCGTTCAATACCTTGCAGTTATTTCAATAAGATTCCACTGGTTGAGCCTCTGATGTTAGTGAGTGTTCATGCCAAAGATGTGCTCAACCGTTTCACTGACGACTTATGTCATTTCGGTTTTGAATTCATCTGATCTCAATATCCAAACCCTTGTAACCGAACTTCCTTGGTTAATCGTCATGTCAGTCCCGGCTGGTTGATATCTGTGCGGCACGTAATCTGTGTCACCAGCAAAGAAACAAACCTGGACAAGAGGTATCTTTTTCTGCCACCTAGACAAGAGCATGTTTCTACTGAGGTTGCTGTAACGACAACCCGTTTGCACAATGTGAACTTATGAGTCGCCAAACTACTTGGAAATGGTTGAGGAGCCATCTGCACTGAGCGATGATAACACTTGATGCCTGGTACGCACGCCAGTGAGGCGTTCCGGCCAATATTTAAAATGGTCAAAAGCTTCCGTACAACCATCGAATGGTTCCCGATCAAGGTGAACTGCATTGTGGATTGGTCTCACAACTGAGTATGTCCTGCCTCATATGCCGGAGGATTCCTGTCCTATACCGGCCCAATCTATTCAAGCTTTCAAGCCGCTCAAGCTTTATTCTCTAATCCATGCTGTTCCGATGACGTACTCCTTTCGAGTGTGGCACTTATGAGTACCAGAGACTCAAATGCTCATAAAAAATCCCGGAGAGAAGGCCCAGATAAACTGCTAAGAACTGGTTATCCGATAGCATTTGAAAGGACCAGTTTGTAGGTGAAAATATTTTAGTGTACTCCATAAAACGAGTCAAGAGTCTTTATTTCTCTTCAGTATATACCACCCGCTACAAACGCAGTACCAGCCTGAAGAACCAGCGTCTGCTTGCGTTCACTTCCTGAAAATAGTGGTTGGAAATATTTCTCTCGAAAGTCAACTTCCTAAAGGTTTTACAGGCTTTAGTCAGTTTCGAAGTGTCCCAGGTTTTTTAAAAGGTGATAAACAGAAGTTCCGTTATCAGAAAATCGCAGCTCCCAAAATTCCAGGTCTTTACAAGATAGCTGATGACGACGCGTGGTCAGTTTGAACAATACTAATTAGTGCGCGAGTGTCCCTCTAGAGTACCATTTTATTTGTTCCAGTCAGGCTCAATTCAGGTTTTTGGAACCCCAAAAGGTTATCTCCATGATTTGGCTGGAGGCCACCTTAAGGGAGGTCTTGGTTAGGTGCCCTCCTCACAAGACAACAAAAACAGCGTAGGTACAAACGAAGATGTGTCTGACAATGACGGTGGTGATAAACTGGCATACAAAACTGCCCGGTACAGATCACATTGAATGCTTGAATCCCTTTGTCTATTGACCGGACTGTACGGGATAATCGAAGGTGAAGAACTGACTGATATGGGGCACTAATGACTCTCTGGATGACCATCTCCGTAATTTGAGTAATAAAGTGAAACTACACCAACAGCAAGTTTAGAAACGTACGCAACGCTAATATGGAAGATGCATTTCAATTTCACAGGTTCATTGACTTTTCTAAAGCACACTAGCATGTTTAGAAGCAGTCCACTTTGTCCGGGTTTACAGGCGGGTGTATTGATGACCAAGTCCATGTTGATTCGCATGGACCACACCCATGATCGAAAATAGGCGCAGAACGACCAGCTAGCTACGCTCAGCATCCTACTTCACTCGACTTTATCCAGATTTTCCGCGCAGATGGACACAGATGCTACTGAAATTTTTCAACAATCACGTTCGCATGAATCATTAATATTGGTATTCCTCATGTCCTCCGGTTTTTGCATGCCGCAATGCATCCACAGTAGTCGAATGGCTTGGTGAACGTTTTACTGATTTGAACGCAATGACATAGAGAAAATAACGGCGAACACTTGAATTCAAAAACAAGCTGAGACTTGTAGATTTTGTGTCGCAGATGCAGGTTTTCAAGGATTACGTAAACACTATCCGGCCACACACTCGGGGAAGCATCTTCCGGAGGTTCCAAAATGTTCTATCGAAGGGGTTATCTTTTCGTAATCGTACAGTACGCCTACTGCATCGTAGGTTGGAGTTTTATTGGCAACCGCCTGTGTTTCGACAGCTCTTGTGAGGAGTAGAAGTTTTAGCTTTGCTTGAAGCGAAGGCTCCATATATTCAGTACGACTGCATACCACACACACACACACACACTAGCACAACATGATGATCTTGTGTAGTGTTATCTAGGTCACAGAGAACTAGTAGAAGCTCGAGATGGCTCAGTGGTTAACTCGTGAACTTACTGACCGGAAGGTCCGTGGTTCGAACCCGGCCTCTGCGTCTCGACTTCTCCTGTCTAGGATGGGCAACCTGACAGTATCCCAGCCCTCATGCTTCCTTCGGGTGGTATGACTGCTAGGCACCGAAAAAGTGCTACAGTTGAACGATTATACTTATTATTAATAGTAGTAGTCGTCGTAGTAATTTACATACCTAGCCAAACAGAAACAAGAACTACTAAACGCATTCTTACATAACCACGAATAAAATCAACATGGGTAGTTCGAGAAACACCTGGTTATTGTGCATCACCTCATTCCGTCTTTCGGCGAGCTGAACCACCTCCTCGTGGTGCCGACTGGGGAGCCTGGACGCCAGTCTGGGTGGGCTAAGAGTCCCAGCCCTGGACAAGCTCACGCCCAGGATGTTCCGCCGGTTCAATGTTAACGCGCTTGCTGGGTATTTCAACTTACTCTTATTACCTGGGGGTTGTCCCCCACATCTGTGTCGTGCCCGTATTACTCTAGTTCCGAAGGTCCCAAATCCGACTTCGCCGGATCAACTGAGACCGATCTCCATGTCATCCATTCTTGTCCGATGCTTTCATAAGGTGCTTGCTGATTGCTGGAGTCGTAGATTGCGACTGCCCTCAATCCAGTTTGCATTTCTACATCGAGACGGTTGTTTGGAAGCTACATCGCTGTTACATGCCCTGCTTCGTCACTCTTCAGCGACTGCTTCTAACCTCAGCTTGGCGTTTGTTGATATCTCGAAAGTGTTTGATTCGGTTTCGCATGACACAATCGTCAGATCTACCAAGGAGCACCGTCACCTCTAGTTCGATACATCGCACAGTCCTATGAGAATGCTGTGGCAGTTTTCCTCAATACCGAGGTCCACTGCCACAGAGGTGTGAGGCAGGGAGATCCACTCTCCCCATTATTGTTCACCATGGCAATGGATGGGGTTCTTGGATTGTCAATGTCGCAACTGGGAAATCAGTTCCATGACACACTAGTAGATGGTTTTGCCTTCGCTGACGACTGGGTCGTGTGTACAGAAAGTCAGGCTCGCCTTAAAGAGAAGCTTGAGGCTTCTGCAGTCGAGTTAGGAAGAGCTGGTATGAAGATAAATGCCCGAAAGACAAAAGCGATGGTGATTTGTGGGGACAGGAAACATCGGCCGACAGCAGTCGCAGTCGAATAATTTTGCTTCTCCGAGGAACTCATCACTCCTCTGAGTCCGACAGACACTGTGACATATTTGGGAATCCCCTTTACTTTCAAAGGGAAAGGAGTCTTCAACCACCAACAGAGCTGCTCAAACTGCTCGATGAGGTGACGCATGCCCCATTGAAGCCGCATCAAAGAATGGAGATCACGAGGAACTACCTGATACCGAGGCTGACATATTCGCTCGTGCTCGGCCAAGTCCACCGAAACACGCTTAAAAGGTTGGACAACTACATCAGGCAATCTAGTCGTGGCTGGCTACGTCTACCGAAGGACACCCCGATCAGCTACATCCACGCTGGTGAACACCATGGGGGACTTGGTATCCCAAGTCTGAGTGCAACAATCTTGATACAGCGGAGAGCGCGTATGGAAAAGCTCTTTTCTACCCAGTGCCGAATACTACGCAATTTAGTCAACGATTCCGCATTGGGCAAGATTGTTCGGGATCTCAGCCTTCCGATCCGAGTCCATGATGCATGCGTAAACACCAAGGAAGAGCTGGTGGCTGCTTTGGGTGATAGTCTGTACAATAGCGTTGACGGTCGCGGTTTACTAGAGTTGGTCGCTTCTCCTCTTTCGAATCGATGGCTCGTATTTCCAGAACGAGTGTTTCCTCGGATATTTATCCACGGTATCCAGCTCCGATGCAACCTGCTCAAGACGAGGGTTAGAAGCGCTCGACGTGGTCATGGTGGCCAGACGATCTTATGTCGTGGAAACTGTGTCCAACCGGAGAGTTTGGTGCATATTTTGCAGTCCTGCTGGATCACGCATGATGCCAGATGTGCTCGTCATAATCGGATTGCAAGGGAACTCGCAAAGAGTCTCCGTCGCCTGGGATACACCGTCTTCGAGGAGTTGAGAGCACCTACTTCGATGTCATTCGTCAAGCCTGACCTAATCGCTGTTCGGGAGCGCCGAGCAACTGTGATAGACGTTAGAATAGTCTCGGATGGGCGCGGAGTGACTGTGTAGAATAAGAAGAAGCAGAAGTATGGTGCTGATGAATATTCCCTCGCCATAATCTCAGCCCTACGCGCAATTGGTTGTGATGTCGACTTCTTGGTCCACCAACCGATGATCAACTCTTATCGAGGTATCTGCTTTCCTCAATCCGCCAAGGCTGTTATTGGACTGGGACTTCCTAAGTTCACAGTCAGTGACTTGTGTTTACTTGTCATTGTGGGCTCCCTGGGTACTTACGACACTTTTATGCGTGGTACATGGCGTTGAGTGCACATTCTTGCCATTGAATCTCACACCAGACTCAGTATGACGGACACTTTGTGCCTGATGTGCGAGTCTTGACTGTGCTAGCGCTTACCGCGCTTTGAAGAGCATTCAGCATTCTTTGTCCTTTCTTCGGCTGTTGATTTTTACACGCGTGTTTCCATACCAAAATTCTCACATACGTTGGGATTCATCTTATCTGACTGGAACTTTTGGTGGCATGACTTCAAAAGAGACGTTCCTCTCTTTTCTCTCATATTCCCCTGTAACCCTTTCACATTCATCGCTTGCATTTACTTTTTATGTCTGTGAACATGATCTTCAAAAATAACCGATAAATGCCGCCTTCAATCAGTATCTCAACTGTGAAATGTTCCGACAAGTGGTGCTGTAGGCGCATCCGAGAATAAGTTACTATCTAGGTTAAGCGTCGCGTCAGCTCACTTTGGAAAGACAGTCATCTAACAAGTCCAGATCGATGGAGTAGGGCATTCTTATTGTGTTTTCGCACATTTAAGAGTAGTCGACCTTTTGGACAATCAGAAAGTGTTTCCTCTTCGAGAAATACACTCATTTGCAAATCAATTTGGTTTTGTGAGAGACTCACCTGGAACCCAGCTGAATCTCTCGTTTGTGATGTTTCCATGCAACTGAATGTGCTGCACCAGGCCGCCTCATGTTCCAGTTGCTACGATATTCGAGATATCGCGGTGCATGTAATTTTACGCAATGTACTACTCATAAGCTTGCTGAAAATTCTTCCTCTTCGGTTCTAATGGGGGACTTTCCTGTTGTAACCGGCGTTGAACTGTTGTCACCCCGGATGGGGTGATGCTGGTTATATGCTGGATGTACTTTCGAACACAAGCGATACAGCACACACAAAAAACAGAATCGCAAAAGAACTGATAACAAAGACCGTCGGGTGGGGCACAGCATGAACGCACAGTAAAAGCGACTAATAAAACGTCAAACGACAGCGCAGGCCCACTGGCCACACGGACACTGCACTGCCTTTCCGCCTAAAAGTGTAGGGGCAAAATTCTGTTACTCCTCTTGTGATTAATGAGAGGCCTGTTAGCGAGTGGCCTCGAGCGTGAGAAAAGACGCAACTGGGGTGACAGTGGGATTGACGGAGAAGGGACAATTGTGCTTCCGGTCAGTTATTTGTTCGGTATCGTCTTCACTCAAAAGCTAGGTGGGAATAGTAGGATGACACCGACTCTGCGTCTCGACTGCGCATTTGATTAACACGGTACGTTCAGTTCCAAACTAAACATCCGATGCGATGTACAACTAATCCAAGTGTCTACTTGTTTCGACCTTCCCCAAAAATTGCTCACGTAAATGCGGACACCGGAACGTGACAGTCCCATGCAGTCAACTGAACTGTCTCTCCACGCGGCTGTTTCTCATAAAATTACAGTTCCAGTCAGTGTCTTCCGATAATAAAGTATTCAAGGAAGGATGTATGTTCTATGAATGCGGAACAAAACTACTTTAGTATTTCACTTAAGAAAAATTGAAACTGTGAGCTGGCCTATTTAGTACAGCCAACAATTTTTCCTTCTTTTGTTGTCAATGAGGGGTCCAGAGTAACGAGTACTGTGCATGAAAGGTGGGTATTTTCCTAGACTCATCACCGGCGGCAACACCAGAACACCAGAACAGTAATGATTCATTGCTTTAAAACCATGTCAATCCGTCTGAATAAAGCCCGAAAATGGGAACAAAAACGGGGCAGAGAGTGGGATCTAGGAGTAGCCTGCCAAAAATATCTGAGGTGCATGCACCTCAAACACTCAGTTAGACAACATGGATAGACACGGACAGCATGAGCACCACTGACGGCAGTTAGCCTCCATCTCATTAAGTGTCTCCAGCCAAGCACAGGGAGGGTCATGCAGACCTCATCCTGGAAGGCGAACAGCACCCAAACTTTTCGTAACATCTTTCATTCCCTTCTACCATGTCGAATTCTGTCCACCTGTAGGTTTCCGCCACTCTGAATTAGGCGCGGAAGACAACGCTCACCTCCCCGTAGGCGGTAATTCGGCATACGTAACACATGACCCAGTCACTTTAGATTGCGGTGCTAGGTGTACTCTGAATTAATGAACGTCTGGAAGCAGCCTGAATAAAAAAGAGATCTTTAGTTTGACAGAAAACACGCATGATCTTCTAATGTGACGTCCACCGCAATTTTATGTCACCAATTTAAT
Organism: Opisthorchis felineus; assembly: GCA_004794785.1. Lineage (NCBI taxonomy): Eukaryota > Metazoa > Platyhelminthes > Trematoda > Opisthorchiida > Opisthorchiidae > Opisthorchis > Opisthorchis felineus. The sequence continues at coordinate 423,478 of SJOL01011688.1, read as the reverse complement.
TTCGTAGCAATGAACAAGACTGAATTTGCCGTGTTCATTATTTAACGTCGCACTTTTAACATCCAAAGGAAGGCGACTGCATTCGTCTAAACCTAGGTGCGTTTATGGTCAGAAGTTCGGGACCAGTGTTGTGCACTTTTAACTGATGATAGGCATCTCAGAAATAGATTTTTTGAGAATAACTTACCACCGCTGAGACTAGCAAAATGGTCCCTGGGTGCTGGTAAGTTTCCAGAACATTCGTAAACCGGTTGAAAACCTCCGCATATCTTGTGGAGTCATCGGGTTGATATAAGTGGTAGAATAATGCCCATCTGTTCCAATCTGTCAAAGTCCGCTTATACTTGTGGATTCATTACGTAGAGCATGGGAAAACTGGTTTGCTGTGAGCCGGGGTACAACTACATCGCCCCTGCCCTTCCTGAAACATCTCCCGATGTCGCCTTTGTAGTGTTTGAAGAAAACGTGAAAGAGTGTATGCTGCTGGTGAGCAGTGATGGTCAACATTCCGAGTTGATATGTCATCTAAATCAAAAGCGGTAGAAAACGACGAGAAACTGTCATGTCGCATATTATGAACAGAATAAAAGGACGTTCCACATGCCAAGTTTTTCAATCCAGTCATAATGATGGGAGTAACAGATATCTACGGGCACTTCGGGCAAAATGAGTCGCTGGATGATACGAGGGTTGACCGATTGTTATCTAAGTTTGATATGATAGGTATATCAGCTGTATCAAGTTGCAAACTAACGTCATGGCCATTGATTCTATTCGTTACGGATTTCCGTAGATAACGTGATTTTGGATGAAGTAGTTGCAAGTACAAGATGGCTGATTTCTGGAATTCGCATCTTTCACTGATCTATTTTCGGACAGCAATGTGACTCCTTGTGTCACACATCCGACGGAAATGGCCCCTGAATCGGTATACTTTTGCAGAATACCAATCGCCACAATTCCAGCATTGTGAAATTAGTCTTTGTACGTTGCGAACTGGTTTGACCAGAGCGAGGAAAACGGACAGACGCTTACTCTCGGATATTGCGTCCACACTGGAAGGTGATGAATCCTTTTAGTCCTGCATCATTTGAGTGTCACGCACAAGATTATGCATTCCTACATTCCTCGGTCGGTGCTCAAAGCATGACATCTAGTTGCGATTCGGGCGGTTTTATTACAGTACCCTCGGAAGACAGACCACAAACAAAAATCGAACAGCTGAACCGGTCTGGACCGAGTCCCTTCGAGTTAAATCGGTCGTAATAGCAGTTTACGATCCCGAGAAATCAGGAAGCCATTCTAAGGAAACAGTAGTGGCGTGTGTTGAACACAGGAGAACGACGTCCAAATACCTTTACCAGCTGTTCCACTGTTTTATTTAATGTGAAGTCACTGGAATTTTTCGGAAGGACGTAGTTACGACACATCCGTGCTCATTCGGACTAGGGACGCATCGTCCAACTTAGCTCCATAGACTTTGAACAAGTCGTCGTTTAAAGCCTGTATCAAAGTTCAAAAGTCACATATCCAACGGGTGCGCATTAGAAGTTGCAGCTTATCTGAAAACGATGCTGGCGAATGGACGCTTGAAGCTGCCTCGTTTGACAAGTGTTCTGTCAGAGCACCGAAGTGTTGACTGTTGAGCGATGTATTGTTGTATAGGATCCACCAAATTTTTCATGTACGTGGGACGTCAAACCTGTTGAGACTGGCGTTCAGCTGGTACCCAGTCAGTCTTAGACCTGGATGAGGTACTGCCGGACGTACTTTTGAACATGGACGATACAGCACAATACAACAGAGAAACCAACAATGAGGGGAGCAGTAAAAGCTACCACTGAAGCGTCAGACAGCAGTTCAGGTCGATCAGCCACGCGTACACCTGTTTTCGGGGGCGAGATGGTTCAGTGGTTAGAACGCTAATTTACTGACCGGAACGTCCATGGTTGGAACCCGACCTCTGTATCTCGACTTCCCCTGTCTAGGCTTGGGCAACCTGGCAGTATCCCAGCCCTCATGCTTCCTTCGGGTGGCATGGTAGCTAAGCACCAAAAGGGTGTTACAGCTGAAAGATTTATTTTTACTTTTTACACCTGTTTCCCCGAAGGACGACTGCAGTAGAGGAAGGTTCCATACTTCCAGCCTTGTCTCCTCGATGGCGTCTCCTGTTAACAGGTTTCTATGGTGGGAATACTATGTCTATATAGCACACAGAATACCAGTGTAACAGTGCATACTAATGATGACGCAAGCGAGTAGTGTCTGGTCTGGTGTCCAAGCATCTGCCTCGCATCTGACGGAAGGTGAAGGTCACTACGGAAATTATGGAACTAAACTGCAGTGTTCGTTCATTATTATTTAATCTTCAAAGAACGTCTAGAAAAGTTCAAGAGGACATCTGAGAATGTTCACTTTTCAAGAACTCTGTGCATATGAGATACTTTCTTCTCTGATGGCTTGCAGCTGCTTCGTTCGTGTTTGCTAATAAAGAACTTCGCAGCGAGGGGCGTTCTACCTTTCACCAGGAGTTTTGTTCTACAAGATTGATTTAATCAAACTATTTTAAACGATGAATGAAGACTACCGAAAAGGAACAAGACGTCCAATCAACCATTCAAACAAAAAATCAGAGGACGATGGAACAGAGATCTAGAACGGACCGACAAGCAGCCCGAGAACCGGAATCATCGTTAGCTGAAGGAGTGGGGAGAACATCCACCACTACGATATCCACTCGTTCGAAAACCAATTCCAAGCTCAGCAAACAGGCCACTCACTAAGTTCTGCTTCTACTGGAACAAGGGGAGACCAATTTTTATTGGTTACTTCAAATGATCACTAAAGAGGTGAACAACCCTATTTTGTCAGCGACCGGTTTCACATTAATTTCCTTCAGAGGTTTACTTCAATTACGTTTAAACTGTTCTCGCTGATGACTCAACACTACCCGTGATCACATATTTTGGATGGGACGATTTTTCACACTGCTATGAAATTGTGAAATGATATATTCCCAGCAAAAGCTACCCTGAACAAACCGCAGGTCGGGACATGTCGACGAATGATCTTTTTCCGGAGTCGCCACACTTTTTGCTGACAGCCTATCAGCATAGTGCACTAAGATACAGTCCGAAAGCCAACCCCACATCAACTTGGTATCCTATGAAAGGGTTCCCGAGTTATGTGCACCGTAGAGATCATAAACTAAATGAAACCCTACCGTAGAGCAATAAAAAGGCTGGTGTATCCAAAGGCATAGCAAAAAATATGTATTTACACGTTTCAGGCAGTGTAACTGACGGTTTCATACAATCAACACAGCATTCACACAGCCCTCGTTTTCCGGGTTGTTCGTCACCTGTGCATACTTGCCCCAAACCACTTTCCCGCCTGGAGTGACCAAACCGAGATCACTCACGTTAACCTGATGATGACACAAAAGAAGGTGGGAAGACAAAAGAAAAGAAGTAATGCGAGAAGTATTTCATAAAAAGGTCACTTGTTTCCTTGCTTGCTCGGTAGACATACAGAGAAGAGGTTATATTATACAGATACCTAAAGATCAGAAAAGACCGCCGTATTATTGCAGGTTACAATTTTTCACATTTGGACTCATACGGAAAATCGTCGTTTCTGGCGCAAGTTTCAGTCAGTGTAAAACTGGTTCAGTTATCCACGTCCTGGAATTGTGATCAATACTGAATTGATTTTGAAACCTGCAATGAGCTAGAGAGCTCAGTGGTTAAGGCGGGAATTTACTGACCGGGATGTCCATGGTTCGAAACCGGTATCTGGACTGTTCCTGTCTAGGCTTGGGCAACATCGTGCTTCCTTAGGTGGCATGGCGACTAGGCACTGAAGAAGTGTTACAACTGGGTGACAAAGCCGTGAGAAACGCCTACAAGTGGGAGTTGCGACAACAAGTACCAAAACGAAAAAATTTGGAGCGCCCTCCTTCCCTCAGGTTAAGTAATCAAACAATCGTCTCACCTCAATAATCGTTCCCTTCGTTATCACACCCAGACTGGTGTACATGGGGGAGCTTGGGTTCTTCTTAACGCCGATGATAGGCAATTGGAAGGTGGTCTTCAATTCCGGATGTGTAACATTGGCCTTGCGAACCCGCAGACCCATTGGTCGAATGAAGCGCTCGAACTTGGGCGGCTTTCTGGTGAACGTATCCCCGACGAAGCACATTTTTGTGACCATGCGTTTCCAGGCTTTTCGTTTGGACTTCCCTGTTCGGACAACTTTAAACGCTTCCGCTTCAGAGATGCTACGAACTTTTGGAATGGGAACCTCCCATTTTCCCTATAAAATAGAAAGATAGAGAGAGGGAATACAAATGGCATTGGTGCATAGACGGCTAGTGGAATAGAGTTACTCGTAAACGAAAGGTGAAGAAGTCAAAAGGTAGGCTTCTTGGGGTCGGACCTTAACACCGGGGATATTTAGCGATTAAAGGAAACGGACGGCACACCTCTTGAGCACACATCTTGAGCAAGCGCTCTCCGTTGACCATGCGTCTCGTGTCCAACCCAGGATGACCACTCAAATGGGCTGCAGCAGCGCCTAGTCCACCTACCTGAGAGTTAGTATCACCAGCAACCACAACCATGTCTGATCTTTTAGCTTGTTGTAAAAGAACATATAGAGCGTCGTAGAAGTCGTCTTTAAGAGGTCCAAAGTTATAGCTCGTCGTAGGCTAAGCGAATACAGTAAACCGGGAGTGACGGACCTCTCCCTCAAGATACCTTTACAGATGTTACAAAGTCAACCACGTCAACCATGTCAGCCAGTCAATCAGAATCACCTCCGCTCGATGGGTCAACACAATATCCACCCGAGCATACCCAGATGCAGCGGCCTCCGCGTCACCGGAGGTGAGTAGCCGGAAGTGTGAAGAGAGCGCGGAGGCAGTCAGCTAAACTGTCGTCATCATCGACAGTACATTGTCAAAGTTCAACACTGGAGCTTCGCCGCCGTACAACCACAATTGTGAAGAAAAAATAAAAGTGGGTGGGGGAAGAGCCCAGCCTATCACAATCACTCCGAGGTGCATACAACCCTAGCTTCCATACAGACACTCTGGATAGAAATTGACAAAAAAACACCATTGAAATCTATCAGTAACCGCATTTCACAGCGTCTCCAACCATATACCGGAGGGGGGTGGCATAGGGTCGTCATACTGGAAGGCAAGTGGCGCGGACAATATCCAGACTATTCGTAATCGTTTTCATGCCAGTCCAAAGGTTGAGAACCTCTCTGCCTGCGCCACTCTGAATCAGGCAAAGAGAACAGCACTCTCTTCGGCAAACGAGGATTCGCCATGCGCAATACATGACCAAACCAAAACAGCTTTTGATGCTGGACACATTCTCCGATGGAAGTCCCCGTTGCCTCACCGAGTACTCGTTTTCAAATGGTACTGGTGCGGAGTGGTTGGCAGCAGTCCAACACGATCGACGGTGGTTATCGGAGACTTGAAGATGTCCCGTTTCTGCTGCACACAAAGGCCACATCTCACAAGCACACAATAAAAAATGTACTGTAGTCTGATACGCCCTTAAGATGAAGGGATACGCCACTTAGCCAAAATGGATGTCTCGAATTAGCAAACGCGGTCTGACTCTTAGAAATTCGTGAATCAGCCTAATACGTAGCACTACAATCGAAACGCATACAACTTCCAAGGTATGTAAAGCATTCCACTACCTCGAGTGCATCTTTCTGTATTGTGATTGGCGTATTCAGTGACTGCGTGTCCAGGAGCATAACCTTACGCTGTGTGGGTGCAAAGCGCATGACAAAAGATTTTGGTCAGTTCATTCAAAAACATCTATTCCCTCCGTTCCTCTTCGAAGACTACAGAGGTATCACCTGCATATTCCAGATAGACAGGGACTTTGTCAGAAATTATCTGGACATCAGGGTTTTGAAGAGCTTCCAGCGTTCGTCCCACTATTTTGTCAATCACGAAATTAAATAGGCATAAAGAAAGCGGACCAATCGTCGAACATAACTTTATGGACAGAGTCTTTTGGGGAGCTCTCCATGTATTTACACACGGCTGGAAGTCTGAAAATACCAAGGACTAATTATGTTCACAAACCTCCAGGTCAGTGCTTGCCGAGTAATTGTGTTAATGAGAACAAACTGGTCAACTGAGTCGAATGCGCCTGTGGAACCTGGTAATTCTAAAATTATATATCGTCTATACGTATGGCATTGTTCTAACACTTGGCGGTGTGAAGACTTGGTCAGCTCAACCCCTTCGAGGCCAGAATTTTGTTCGCTACTGTGGAGTCAGTGTTTTATGGACCACCATGAGGCGACGAAGGAGAATGATGCCAAGAACCTCGTTACGACCGGAATCAAGCTCATCCTCCGTGTGAGTACCGCGCTCACTACAAGCCCTTTTTTTAAAAAAAATAGGCACCATCACCTATTCTCTCCAATTGTCTGAAACAGCGTCATTCTCTCCAGATACAGGCAAACAGATCAGATAAGCACCGACTAAGGACTGCACACCCATTCTTGAACGATGCGGGTGGGAGGTATTCCGGACCAGGAGCTTGATGGCGCTTGAGGTAACACACGGAAGGTCCGAGGTTCGAAACAACCTCTGCATCTCGACTTTCCCTGTCTAGGCTTGGGCAACCTGGCAGTAGCCCAGCCCTCATTCTTCCTTCGAGTGGCATGGCAGCTAGGCACCGGAAGGGTGTTACAGCTGAACGATTAACATATGCAGTCATAAACCTCCGAGGTCTTAAGGGATTCAACGTTTACCGTCGAGGGTTCCACTTCAGGTGTAGGATCCAAATGAATGGCAAAGAGAACTGTTGCTCAACGTGCTTGGCCCAGCGGTCGAGGCAGCCTTTATTCAAGATGGTCACGCCACTTTGGTCCTTGATGGGTTCGCTCACGGGCGGCTCCCGGGGACCGGTCACACGGATAAACTGAAATAATATTCAGGCATTCCCACCTTTCTAGGTCTCTTCCATTTCCTTATATATCCGTGTGCATCAGGCATCACTTTCGGTGCGCACACTCACTTTCACTTAACGTCTGGTAATTCGTAGGGACAAATTATGTCCGGGCCCGGTGAGAACATTTCACCAATATTCAAATGGTTCCACTGCCCTGTCTGATATCAGTGTTTGCGCGGGCCAGATAGCGCCGTGTCACAGGCGAAATCCCCGGCACTGTACAAAGATGCGGCGATCTCGTTCCAGAACGACCTTACATCCGACGGTGGAGCCGTTGGAAGGTGCCGGAGCCGGCTGATCCGTAGATGTTGCAACCAAGACCGATATCAGTCCTAACAGATGGGTCCACAACGAGTGTTATTAATGGGTATTAGGGAGAGGGGAATAAAGAGTACGTGAACGTGAAAGAAGGGAGGCCTCAGCAGTAGTATATTTTCGCTTGCCTGACCAGCTGCATGCAGCAAGTAAGGCGACCAGGCTGATGACACTAAGAAACGGCGGATATTGCACGGGAGTACTTTCAGTTGTAGTAAACATGGTTGCATGAAGACTGCTGTGCTGTCAGGGGGCTCACACCAAAGTAAGAAGACGGTCAGGAGAGTCAACCAAGCCTCTGACTAAGAAGCCTGACCATAAGGCAGCGATGTTTTTTAGAGAATACGTCCCTACACATGTCTCAACCCGAAACCTGGAGGACCAGGATACTGTATGGTTGCACCTCCATCCACTGACGTAACTGGTATAAGAAGCCCTGCGGGTTTCAAAGTGAAAACCCGATAGAGCGTAGTGGGTACAAAAGCCGCTACACCGCGATCAGGTTTAGCCTCGTTGCGGCGGATCATGACTGCGTGAAGCATCATGAAAAGGTGTCAAACAAAAAATATGCAAGCTCGGAAGTTGTACAGATACTCCACACGAAACAAAGGAAAAAATCGGCGCGCCTTAATCAAACTTACGGCCTTCTCAGCACGCTTCTGCTTCACCGTGTTCGACAAAACCTTGGCGGAAATTTGTTCGTCACGGTCCAGAAGATAGGCAGGTTTCTCACCTGGTCCACCAGCCTCACCCAACTTTTGATTCGTCTTTTTCAGCTCATGCATGCGTAGCCTGTAGTATACCAGGTGGTTTCATAAAAATAGCAACTAACGTTTTCTTCATTTGAACCTTCTCCTTGAAACGTTGGCGGTTAGCCAATTTCGCCTTAATCCCGCGCAACTTTTTGGCCTTGGCACTGCGCTCATGAGGCTCACGGGCCTCTTTTTTGCGTCTAAAATTCGAGTTTACAATAGAAATACTACAATCTTACCTCCGTTCGAAGAAGTCGTAGCGGAAGCCATGTCGTTTTCTATGAAGTTCTATATGTTCGTTTTGAGGCTGAAAACAATGTTCACGCTGTAGCAAATCAAATTACCATGAGTACTAGGCAAACTGTCTCTCGTGAATGGAAAATTCAAGCAGAAAAAGGTTACCGACGGCTGAGTTGCAGAAACGACCACTAGCAACGTGGTGATGTTACTGTGACTGTTCAGATGGAGTGTGCACGTCTCGTACAAAACTAAAGCTGAAAGAAAGTGAAAGCAAAATCTCATCTACATCTGTAAAAACTACAAGGTGCAAGCTATAAAAACGACAGCAGTGACGATGGTGATTCGGTGCTGTTCAATCACATGACGTGTGCTTTCGAAGCTCTGTGGCAGAAAGAATAACGAGAATGATGGGTTTCTTCTGCTAACTAACAAAAGCGTTCCGATGAACATACAATTTGGATAGGTCCAAACAACAGGAAAGCTACTGATGAGCGGCGACCAAATATTTCAAGATTTCTGTTCACGTGCAAGGAGAGTTAGTGAGGTACCAAAGTGGGAGGTGGTTCACAACAGCAATGTAAAGGTGTTTGGTAAACGCCTTCAGGGTGATTAAATAAGGTTTCAGGTAATCCCATATGCGAGTCAATTGCTGGCCAGACTTTTTAAACCACGGCCTATCATAGTAAACTCTGTCTTAAAATTGCACTGTCACGTATTTTCTTTACGTTCTTTTTGTTGGTGTCTTAGGAGGGCTCTCATGTTTGTCTGTCGCCTTCAAAAGGTGCGGTTGATGTGCTCAACGGTGGAAGTGCTGACGGGTCTCGTTAATATCCTGCTGAAAATCACGCACTGCTGTCACGAAGAGACGGATGCCGTAGCAGTGAGCTGATTTAGTATCTCAGTAACCTAATAAGTTGTGCTGGGAGAGCGCCCGTGTACCTTCCAAACAGCTACCCTCACCCGACTGGCTTCAACGTGTCTGATGATCCTTTGGCCCTCATGACGTGGGTTCGAACCTTGATGCTCATAGTGCAGACTATGTCAAGTGATTATTGTGCGAGGTCAGGAAGCTGCATGCTCTGTTGAGGCTTCTCATAACTTGGACTGCCTTCGTTATCGTGCATTAATTCGTATCGCGTTATGAAGCAGATGTGGCACAGAATACATACTCAGACTTTCTGTGCTTGCCCATCAGTGTTCTCACAGCATTGTCAGTGTAGGGCGGGAGAATTGAATCAGCAATGTCAATCCAAACGGCCTCCGGGAGAAGGAATTCGTCAACGATAGCTTGGTCTGCCATCCTCCATAGACTATGACAGTTACGGCATGTACTTTGTAAGCCACAGGCCAGTCTGTTTCACCAGCGAGATGGCTCAAGGAGGCGAGATGGCTCAGTGGTTAGAGCGCGAATTTACTGACCGGAAGGTCCGTGGTTCGAACCCGACCTATGCATCTCGACTTCTCCTGTCTAGGCTTGGGCAACCTGGCAGTATCCCAGCCCTCGTGCTTCCTTCGGGTGGCATGGCAGTTAGGCACCGAAAGGGTGCTACAGCTGAATGATTTTTTTTAATCAGCAATGTACAGGGTGGGAAGTCACTTGGCCGAGTGTACGAAATCCTTGACCAGTCATGTTGAAAACTGCCGGCAATTAGAATGGAAACCAGGAAGGAGGTATATCACTAGCTACCGATATTCACGGGCATGACTGAATCAGGCAACCGATGGCGCTCCTGCATGAAAGCCATCAACTTCCATGCCTACCTGTTCCATCCGTTCTTCTTTACACGCTTGTCCATCAAGGAACGTCCCGGAAGTTCGTGAACACAATAAGCTCTTTGTATTCTCAGACTTCCGGACGTGTGAAATCATACAGCGAGCTCTCCAAAAGCTTCCGTACACAAAGCGATGTCCGTCAGGGGTGCCCACTCTCTCCATTCCTATTTAACTTCATGATCGATGAAATCATGAGACGAACGCTGGAAAGTCTCCAAAACCCTGGTGTTCAAATAGCCTGTGACGAAAACCTTGTCGATCTGGAATATGCAGACGACATCATTCTCGTCTTCGAAGAGGAGAAGTCGCAGGTGTTCTTGGATGAACAGACTAAGGTGATCCCGTGCTTTGGTATGCACTTTGCACCCACAAAGTGTAAGATCATGCTGCTGGACATGCAGTCACTGAACACGCCACTTACAATCCAGGGAGAGGCACTGGAAGTTGTGGAGCGTTTTACCTATCTTGGAAGTTGTATTAGTTCTGATGGTAGTGTGACAGATGAGTTCAATGCACGAATCTGCAAGGCTCGGGTCGTCTTTGCTAATTTGAAACACCTATGGCTTCAAACTGGTGTATCCATGAATCTCAAGGGACGTGTGTATCAAGATACAGTGCGGGCTGTTTTGTTGTATGGCTGTGAGACTTGGCCTGTTCGAGCAGCGGAACTGAGACGTCTTTAGGTGTTTGACAATCGTTGTCTCACAACCATGGCTCGTGTGAGTTGTTGTCGGCAAATCCGTAACGAGGCAATCATAAATCGAGTTTTCGCATGTGCAACGGGTACTTCCATTGAAGAATGTGTTCAGCACCAGAAGCTGAGTTGGTTGGGACATGCATTGCGTATGCCTAACCATCGTTTGCCGAAGAGGGTGCTGTTTTCCGTGCCCAAGTCAGAGTGGCGGAAGCAGGGAGGTGGCCAAACCTGGACCTGGCAGAGGGGTATGGAGATTACGAAACGTTTGGGTGCTGTCGGTGCTACTCGCCTTCCAGGATGAGGACCGCGTGATCCCCACTGTGCCTGGTTGGAGACGCTGCAAGATATGGCTGCCAACCGATGTCAGTGGCATTCTTGCTGTCAGTATCTATCCAGATTATCTGAACAAGTGTCTGGAGGTGTAGGTACCTCGGAATGATTGTAGTAAGCTGGCAATAAATCCCTTCCAAGTCCACCTTTATTCTTTTCTTCACAATCAGGCTTCCAAAAAAATCGTTGTACGGTAGCGAGGCATCGGTGTTGAACACTGATGTCATGCTGTCGATGATGATGATGACCTATTCCATTCACCCCTTGTTCTGAAACCATTACAATTCGGAGTCCGCTAACTAGCCAGGCCATCACTTTCAATACGTAACTTTATCTATTAAACCTCTATTGCCAACGAACGGGACTACATCAATGGAACCAACTCATCCCCGGTACATGGTTCATAGCTGATTAACTGAAGTTAACTGAATACCGATAACCAATGCTATGTGACAGAGCTTTTGGGATAAACCCTTCAGGAAGGAGCTTTAATCCTCTAGTTCGGGTTTAGGCATCCTCGCAAAACTTTGGGCTACGAAAACCAAAACTTCGCAAATAAGCGTGTAGCCTACGGTGTTGTAAACCCAACTGCCATATTCACCCCGTACATCGAGGTGGGACAGCGAAATATTGCTTCTGTCGATTTGGCCCGTCTTCCGTCACTATTACCTCTTAACTCCACTCCTGCTCTCTTAAAGACCAATCTTCTAAGAGCCTCAACTTTGAGCACTCCATTCGGGAACACACAGAAGGAACCAGTTGCACACCACTGTGAAATACATAAAACTTCCGAGACGTCAGCATCTTGTGCTCGTTACAGTCTTTGGCTTGCGGATATCCTAGAAAATCCACGATTATATTTACTGACACTTTATCACCACGGTTTGTTTTATTTTCCGAAACACGAATACAACATCCTAGTACAAAATCCAACCTCATGACCTACATAGCATTTCTCTGAAGTTCAGCCACAACAAGTAGCGACACTACAAGTATCAGTTCTGGAGCCAATTCACTCCTACAAGTTTGTACTTCCGTTAAAAAACCGTCCCTGCAAAGACCACATTACAACTTACAATACCGCGAACGATTCATTGCATACAGTCCAAAGCATACCAGCCTGCTGTGTCCAACAGGATAGTGTAAAGACGGTCGAACGGAGGAGGAAGAAACGTCGAGAAAAGACAAAAGAAAAACACCTTATCTTAAGTGTCACATATTTTTCCAGTACTTGTTCCCTAGGATGGCGTTCAAACACATTTTACAACATTATTGAAAGGAGTTCACGTACAATAAACGAGAAGCAGTGACACACAATTCTGCCAGGAGGACTCATTTGTAGATGGTGACCTCTAAGCTGTGTCGCGTACGCGAACGAAAACAGGGAGTGACAAAGGTTGTCAGTGCTTGAAACAAGTTTTCAAGTCCCCACGTTATCGCACTTAATAGAAACCAGTCCTCAGTGGTTGGCCTTCCAAAACATGGAACAACCTTTGTAGCTCTCCGTTTTGGAAGCCTGTTAGGCGGAATTCCACACGGATCCCGCTTTACCGCTCGCTGTCAGGTGCTGCTACGGCCGAGAAGCCTACCCCGCGCAACATTGGCCAAAATCTCGGGACGCTTGCCACCCCGGCATCAAGCCGAGATGTGATTAGTCGAAAATCTGGACCCAACAGCCAATCATGACGCAGTATTGGCCGAATGCCGGTTGCCAATCAATGGCGCATCCAGGCGTCCGAATTTCCAGAAAGTTGTCGCCGCTTACACTATATATACGAAGCGCTGTACAAATGTTCTTGACTTCGTTTTGGGGGTTAATATACCTTGTGCATCTTTGGTGGTTAGTTTTGACGTGAGCGCTAGCTTGGGAGGCACAGACTGAGAACTAAGCCGAGGAAATCACCGTTACTTCAAAGCGTGAGGTGTTTACCTCCGAAATATCATGGACTCGAAGAGTGGGCAACACACTAGCTGCTGTGACTTGCTGAACGGTCATGCAACTCTGTGTCGGTCCCTGGCTTCCTGCTCCGCCCACTATGGCATATCAAAGGGCACGGTAGCTTCAGACAGCCCTTTTTGGAGACCAGAGGAAACACACGCGATGCAGCGGCTATGCAGCTCCTGGCGTCCGGCACCGGTAGCTCTCCCACTTCCGTTCAGTTTGATGAATCCTGCCAGCAGCCTGCAATGTTTTACCCGCTGTCTGAACCCTTCCGTTTACTGTCTCAGGTGCATGCGGATCGTTCTACTACTATCCGGAAAGTCAAGAAAGGGGACCGTCAGACGGGATGCCACAACCATCACACAGAGGCCAGATGCTGATTCGAGGATATGGGGAATGCTCTCCAAGGTGGAAGCATGGTCGAATACTACTTCAAACACGAGGCACAAATCAGGTCATAAGCACAGTCACTTCAAAGGAACTAACTTCATACAGCAGACTGCGGCTCCGTAAGGGAACCACCTCACATGGGACACCGGACAGCCGTCACATACCTCCGAAGTGGAAAGTACCATATCCCAGATCGGCATGCTCACAGCGCCAGGGACGGACCGCCATGCGATAGCACCCCAATTAGTTGTCACAGTTGAGTTCAAAACAGCAGTCGGTTGAACAGCCTTCTCAAGGGGGAAGTTGCAGGAGGCCAGCCGTCCCTAATAACCGAACATCACGTTAATTGGACGGATGTGTCACGTGCAGGCTACGGACCAAATGAAGGCACACCCTGATTGGTCAGAATGCCAGCCAATCTGGGTCGAGCATCTTTAGCTTGACGCCTCTCGCCCCCTCGCGGAGATTCTAGCACGACATTGTGGAACGGTCTATGGTTAACCTATAGGCACAGTTGTAATAATCTTCGTTTATCTCCAAAAAGGGCTGTCTGAAGCTACCATGCCTTTTGATATAACGTAGTGGGCGGCGCACGAAGCCAAGAGCCGACACCGAGTTGCACGACCGTTCAGCAAGTCACAACATGAGCCCAAAAATTTACGGTGAGTTCTTTGTAACGTATTAAAACGTCTAATTTTCTTGGGGCAGTATCTTTTCATCATTTAAACCGTATACACTAGGTCACCTGGGCTAGCTCTACCCTGCGAAAGTATTCCCAACCAACCCGATGGAACCGGTGGAAAGCGTGACGACCTCTAGAATTTATGCCGGATGATCCAGAATTCTGTCTTGCTGAATTAGAGGCCGAGTTGCTACCGCTGACGTGCGGGATGGCAGGACTCTTAAGATCTCCGGCTCAAATTTTCCTCATGTAGTAAGCCCACCGGCTGACAAACCATTTTCTACCCTGAGGGACGCGTTTCTAATGCGCGACGACAAAAAAGACATCTTGAGGAAGGCATCCAGCTTAAAGATAGGAAGCCTTCCAACCGACGATTTATATGTGGCAACGAGCTGGTGATAAAGCCATCTCAAAGTTTGTTCTGCGACAGCTCTGGTCGAAACGTTTGTTCGAGAGGATTGAGTGTTATTTCTGTGTTCCAGGAAGTATACCATGGATTGGATGGCACAGGCTGCGGACCGAGCCATGGAGACAACAAGAGAGCCCCTCAATTAAGTAGATGATACCACAACTACAACCTTCGCTAAAAACGCTCACAACCAAACTGAACGATCTTCGGCCCATGGCTAGGTCAGTGGGTGAACGCAGACGACTGAAATATCAAAATGATCGATCACATCGACAATCTCGGTCACTATGAAACTCTAACCTCATGCTATCAGAGGAACCAACTGACGTGACAGATAAATCTGTTTACCTGGGAAGCTGTATAAGTTCCGATGGAGTGACTGGAGATAAGATTACACCTCGAATCAAGAAGGCCAAGGCAGCTTTTGCCTATGACGCCGACGTTTTTCACGGATTCACGGATTG
>SJOL01011688.1:350507-402209 GCA_004794785.1 Opisthorchis felineus | reverse complement strand
CCCTGACTGCTTTACAAACACACGTCCGGGATCGCGAAGCTCCCCCGAGACCGAAGGCATATCAACTGGCAACATAAAACCCAACTAACCGTCACTCACTCACCAGAAATGATCAACATTTCCGGCGATAATTGTATATGTCTTGAAAGGTAAGGGCCTTAGCCGAATTTACTAGCTTCAAACTGCCGCGCTCCACACGACGGCGTTCCATACTTCAGCGGGACCCTGCGGGTGCCCAAATCCTATTCGGTTAACCGCAGATTTACCGGAAGCCGATAATACAAAACCTTCGACACCGTGTTCAAGATAAGAAGAAGGGACCTGGAGGTGGCTTCCACACCTCCTTAGACAAAAACGCACTGGAGAGTTGGTGCTTCGCGTACTGTCTATAAATAGTAAATGCGCCCAGCTCACTAATTTTTTCGAATCCGTCAGCATTTTGATGGTTTTGATGGCCGCCTGCTGCATTTGTAGTACACCCACTCGTTACGCAAAACAGCGTCGGTGCTTCGATTACTCGCTACACACACAAACAGCACATATTTATCCGCTGTGTATTCATTTCACGCCATCTCGAATGCCGTGAACGATTAAAACCGGGCGGTCCCAAATTTCTCGAAAAACATACTTAAAGCCACTTCTGAAGCTACGGTACGGCGAACTTAAAAGTGAATTGCGCCAGCAAACGAGAAGGGCGATTAATTAGGACAAATCGCGACAAAATTAATGTAGATTAGAGTGACTTGGTTTTAGCATACATACAACAAAGCGTAAAAAATTGTTACCTGCGAAGTTTTTAGGGAAAAAACATTTACCGGTGAAGAATAAGCGCACAAATGGGCCGCTCATCAGAAGTGAACCGAAATTGACTCCGCCAAAACCACGCAGTTCTCGAAGCTGCGGATTTTAAGAGATGCTAGACTAGCCCAGTTGCATGTTTCACTGATTTGCTGTTCATTGCACTTCGTTTAATTGAGCGACCATTTGAGGACACTGAACAACGGTGATTTCCATGCAATTATCAGTATACTAGGTGATGCGTAGAAACAAATAACAATATTTTGGCAGTATCTTGAAGTTCATCAAATGGGAAGTAGCAGATAAAAACGCTTCACTGCAAACTACATCCATGTGTATACTAGAATACGTTTGGATTCGTTGTATTCAATAAACGTAATAAATTAAATGAGAATGTTCACCAAACTCCGGTGCAACGCTCTATTTTGGGATGCTTACCCTGAGTGTGGTATATTAATTCAACAAAACTTGGTGGATTGGGCAGTATTGTTTCCGATGTGCATCCCTGGGAATGATGCCTCCTCTCAGGTATGCGCGACAAGCCAGGAGATAATGCAGCATTTTCAGACCCCTGCACACGAACTACCAACAAATCGATAGCTTCCGTATTGAAAATACTAAGCACCTTTAGCTTACTTTCGTTATGAAGCGCGACGACATTTTCAGAAAATTACACCGGGTTTTGCCCACCATGATAACCGTACGCGTTGCCGACTTATCGCAACTACTAGGCCCATACCTATGTGCAACGCAAGTTATGAGGCTTTAGTTATGCATGATAGCCGAGTCCCACGCCCAACGACGTTCCCTCATGCTCATACGTGTTGTCCGTCTGCCACGCGCACTTCCGAAAACTCAACTACCTCTGGCGAATCATGTGCTTTTATTTATTGGTCGCATCAGTAAAAAAGTAATGGGTAGTCACTCTAGTTCTTGTTTTCTGGGAGACATTTTTATTCCACAGGGTTTCTGAAAGAAAAATGCATTTTCTAATACATATCTTGGGTAAAAATGTTCGGACGCCTTAAAGCAAACTTACTGCTTGCTCAAATAGACTCATTGTCATTAATGAAAGATCCGTCTCTATACCGATGTTTCGATGTCAAGATTCAGTAAACGTACGCATTATTCGACGCAGCAATGATGAAAATGAAGTGAGGTGTATACAAAGCAATCGTAAGCCCAAGTGGTACATATCTGATCCTTAGAATACAGAGACCTCATACGCCTTCAAACATGCACCCATGGACAGAGCCATAGCAACCATCTGGTGATTGGGCGGGTATTGCTTGTCCAATCTGCTCCCTTAGAGCACTAAAACCAAACTTCATTCCACATCCACTTGCGTCACTTATACCGTGTAGCTTAATAAAAGCAAAAACCCTATAGTTCTCAACATAACTTGAAAATATCCAATAATCAACCGCAGTAGCACCCTCACCAACAGCTCTTGAACACCGCTTATCAGCCCCGGCGCTTTCGTTTGTAAACCGTCTCTTTTGTGGCCTTCAGCATCCCGTTATAGCTAGAAGGCTTCCACACCTCAGTCCCGCCTAACACGCTAAAAGCCGCCCGCTATTTTAGGCTTCCCTCAGGCCCTTTTTTATGTGCCATATGGGCTTGTGCCTCATCCAACTCACCGTTCATGCCAACGTTTTGCCACTCATCTTTGCCTCTAGGACCATATCTAAACTATCAAAATACATAAAAGACTAATACAACCATTCCTAACCGAAAGAACAAATTTCTTTCCACCCACGTCTAACTATCATACACCGCCATAATGCCATCATTCCCGTCTTTGTCCCCTAAGCTGTCGACGGACCCTGAATTCCTATCGCCCATTCACCCTTCGCCTGACATTTCACATTTTCCCACCTAGTCAGCCTTTTCGTCCGCTACCCGTCCATAAAAATCTACAAACGTTTTCCAAACCACGCCCCCCACTTCCGATGCCAATGGCCTTGACGGTGCTAAATACCACACCGTTGACAGCTCTCCTATCAGGTGCATGCCATTCTCCCGAACAACCTCTTAACTCCGTGCGCAGTCTCATATCCCAATTTATGTCGTGGGTTCAGACCTTTCTTCCCCTTCATTCACCGTTCTATCCTGTGTCGCTGGCTTAAGCTTCTCGCAGTTGTAGCATATATCATAGGAAATCATTTCACGAATCCAAAACATCAGTTATGGTAGAGTAAAAAATGTCTCATATGTAGTTTAACAGAGATTCATAATATGTACAGAGTGTCGCCCTCGACATAATTTGTTCTGAAATGACCCCCCCTTCCCCCAGGTTGTAACTGCGCTATCTTGGGGTTATCTCATCGTCCAAACAACCAACATGATCATACAACTCACGCTTTTCTTCAACCGTTTATCTCTGCAAGCCTTGAACTATAATTCATCAAAACTCAACCAAATTCTAGGATTACTTGGCACTTCCTTCCGCGCGGCAATCATTATCAGAAAGTCATCACTATCCCCAGTCAGTATGCTGCAGTTCACCGTAGCCCCTGGTTTGTAGCTTGTACTCACCTGCAGCTCCCTTACCATTTTTCTAAATGAGCTTTACTGAGCCATTCCAAAAACGGCGGATGGCTGTTTATGCCCCATGTATCCTCCATTACTTTGACGTTTGAAAGTCCCCACGTTTCTTCTGTCCCAATTTGTGGCCACCGCTCCACTTTTTGTTTCGTGCGTGCGTGAGAACTGGCACTTGTTTGTCCCTTCTAATTCACACATTTGACCTTGTGGTCATCCAGCAATTTTGTGGCCGACCTTACGCACGTGTGACTGTCTCACGTGGTTTGCTCGTTTGTTTTGTACCTTTATAGTCCAAGTGGACCGTTTGTTGTGGACGAGTATCTACTGTCGAGGTATGTTTGTTTTGTGAAATGATGTCTTACGCTAGCAGCACACTAAGAAACCCAGCTCCGACTTTGTTTTGCCTTCCCCGAGGTTCTGGAATTGTGCGTCACTCGAAGATGCCGTTTTCCCGTTACACCCTCTTTCACCGAAGCGCGCTCAAACGTAATATAATCCAACCTCTCCAGATACCTGCAAGTAAACCTCCGGGTCATAAGAGCTAGCTGCTAAAGCACGTACGCTTCAATGACAGTTTAGTAAACGGTCTACTCACACACCTGCCCTTCTTATCCAGATTCATGAACGATTACACGACCGGTCACGAACTTAGTGGAGAAAAATTTGGCTGATGAACGCTCCTCATTTTGCATATGACCAGGCCGGTTAGCAACAGTCGCATTCCGGCGATCCTTGCTTTTTCCAACGGAACATACATCATCGTATTTGAGATCGGGCAATATCGCCTCACTAAAGTAATGACGAATTGTAACCACTGTTAGCCGTTTGCTGTTTTGGGCCGCAATCACATATCAGAAAAAAGCCAGTCGGCGCCCTCGATGGTTCCAAAAATATCCTTCCTCCACGGTGGTCACAATCTGTAATGATCCTTTAGCAAATCTTAGCCACCCGACAGCCCCGACAGACTGACCGAAGATGTTCATGTATGGGGCTGTCTATGGGCCTAAGCATGGCGTCACAAGGACGGAACCGCAACTGCCATACCCATTATGATTGCTTGCCTGAAGTTCAATATATCTATACTCTTTCCTTGCCAAGCGTTTGGCATGCGCACAAAAGTCCGTCTCACTATGCTGAATTTGTGCCAAAACGCCTAAGTACTGTCCAGTTAGTTATACTGTCTGCTCGCACTGCCTATAAACCAACTAATTCCTCCTATGGCACTACCAATGAACCAGTATACAGGTGAAGATAATCCCTGCCATGCATCTAGTACAGCGTGTGCTTGACATCATAAAAAGCTCCTCCAAAATTACTAGCTCAGACGAATTCCTGGGGTTTGTTTAACGGGACGCTAGGTGCAACAAGAGGAAAGTTTTTCCTACAAATGTCGCAAACGGCTGCTGTATTCTGTGTTTACGTGGACAAAAACGACGTACCTATTGATCGTGTACTCTTTGAAAATATTTCCCAATCCAATGCAGAAGAAATAGGGTGAAGAAAGCAATTTTTCAACCAAACTTCCCACCGTCTCCGTAAGGCTATCATGCAAAGCAATGGAAGCCACTGAAAATATGAATTCTGCGCCCAAAGTGGACATTTAGTACGCTCAAACAAATGTTAGTATATATTAGACTGTCTGGAGAGATTTTAAGCATTCAAATATATCATCAAATGCTAGTTTTTATGTGAAGATTAATCGGTTCAACCTATTGTTTCAGAGAACTTTGGGGTTTGC
Source organism: Opisthorchis felineus (assembly GCA_004794785.1). Lineage (NCBI taxonomy): Eukaryota > Metazoa > Platyhelminthes > Trematoda > Opisthorchiida > Opisthorchiidae > Opisthorchis > Opisthorchis felineus. The sequence continues at coordinate 397,126 of SJOL01011688.1, read as the reverse complement.
GTGTAAGGATCATGCACAAACGGGAATGAAGAGATGGAGAATCCCGAGACAATTGGCACGTTTCGTCTGAAGAAGAAGGTTAACATAGAAACTGTGTTGATTCACCGTTGTCATGATTCGAGGGAAGTTAGGTGTAAAAATCATTTGCAAGCTATGGGTAGTGCTTATGCATAGGGCCGAACAAGCAACGTAAGTGAAATCGTTGAGCTTATAGAAGGAAAAAGCAAAGTGCAGTGCGAGTTCGGGATGTATGAATCCATACAAAAGGTTCAGCGGGTTGTTTGAACCTGTCCGAGAGGCGTTTGGGGCGGGGTAAACATAGTTGCAATAAATGTCCGATGGGGCGAGAGGGGACAGTTGTGGGTAGGACAATCACACGAAGTGGACTCCCGAAAAGAGCCCGGATCATACAGTGCTGCGACGCCTGGCTAGATATGCAGAGTAGTAAACTAAACTGCCTAGCGTCCAATCAGTTTCTTCTAAGTGCTTCCCGGAAGGTTTATTAGTGTGTCAAAACCTGCACACCTGTTACTTCGGTCCTCAATGCCGGGTTGGTAGAAGTGCGGCATTTGTATAAAGATAACAGGCCCATTTGTCGTGCTTCTGTCGTCGCCCGATGCCGTCTGGACGGGCTTCTAAGCCAGAGGCTTTGGCTTAGAAATCAGGACTTACTCCCTAGCAGAGTAGGCCTACATACAACCATGAAATGCACAATCTCACGTACCATAATGGCATGTAGGCAACATTTGCATCTGCTGCTACATGCCCGCCATCCACATTTTGCCGTTATAACTTATCTCGGTCTTTAAGCGGCAAACAATTGAATGGATTGGACGGCGAGTATTTCCAAAGCGCAGATGCTTACTGAGTAGCCAAAATGAGCACGAAGGTGCAAAGCAAAATAAATGAGATTTTGAAAAATTCTTTTTCCAGACACAACTGCTCACTGTGGGCAGCTACGTATCTGCCGCAGAGGGATATTGCTCTTGACACAACCTTCAAAGCAAAATAAGTAACATCCTGATCGTTTAATTACCAGCAAATTATCAAATCTGAAACCCTACTAACCACCTCCACAAGCACCGTCATTATTCGAGATAAAAGCTGCTTTCTATCAACAGCGTTTAGCTGAGCACCATAATTTTCTGACGCAAACATGCCTGACAACACCGCAGGCACTTGCAGCAGCCGGCGAAATCAACCCACCTTCTACAAAAAGTCGGCGGAATTTTCACATCAGGATTTTCCTGTCGAAGCAATAAAAGGCCACTGTTTACATATTATTTATACTACTCATTTATTTATAATATTTATTGGTTTATTTTTTAATAATTTATTATTTATGTCAGCCTTTGTTTTGTACGAGTCCGCTGATTAAGTTAACTTCGGACGACAAATTTGGAGAGCTAGTTGTCACCATAGGAACAAACCTACGGTACTTAATCCCGCAAGCATTGTAAACGCAGTGGATAATAATTAATTTCTGTAATCGTTGATACAACATGCTTTCCACCTACTCATTTGTTTGCATCAAAAATCTATATTCTGACGCCTCGTTTACTTCTACTTGCTGAAATGCATCCAGAAAGTAAAATTGCTGTCGGTGGTGCATTCACTAAACAAACCATGGGTATAGACGATATTTCAAGAATTTGATTTCTTTGTTTGCATCCATAGTCGGTATACCGTTCATATTACCTTCTTCCTCGTTCTCCCCGCTGACAGAAACGTCTGAATATCTCTGGGAGTCATGGAGTTTGGAGTGATTGTTTCATATATTATTTCGAAGACTCAGCCGCTGAACTTTGGGTGACTTCTGGGTGGTGCAGCCTTATTAGGACAAATTTCTCCCGATCGACCAACAAACGTTTCTTCGTTTAACGAATTCCCTTGGTAGATATCCAAAATGGAGCATAAAACTTGGTGACTGACTGGGCCGGAGTAAAGCTCATTTGATTAACTTACAACCATTCCTCTTGCGAGCGCTCAGTCAAGCTAACTTGTTTTCTGGCACAAAAAACGTTTGCAGCTTTTGCCTCGAATGTTTGCATTCTGTTCATGCGAACAACATTTGCTGACCATTCAAAGTCTGTTGCATTATGCATGGGTCGCAACCGAGTCTGCAAAACGGACAACAAAATGTGCTTGTGTGGTCGAGCGATGGTTTACCAATGTGATAAACCCGACAGTCGTCGAATACAACATCAGGCTTAGAAAAAAGTCCCACTCCGCAAATTACAGGGTGGCATATTACGTCTTAAGCACTAAGCCAAACCTACAGGAGTTGTGTACACCACCATAATTTAACGCGGAATCACATCTGTTCTACCGCTCAAGAATCCACGAAAACAATGTCCTGTTTTACGTTGTTCTGTCGCAACTACCATTGAGGTGCAGGCGACAGACCCATTATATCCTAAGGCTCACCGAGAAGCTTGAGGAATAGAGCGTAATAACTGTCATGTGAGGGCTACGAACTACGAACTGAAATCATCATACGAGGTGGTAAACTTACTAACTTGGCCACTCCCATGGGCACCTTGTGGCCTGTCTATCAGTTCTTTACGGCCGAAATATCAGTGGTTTGTTCTGCTTACTCAATAATCGACACTTCGTTCCGCAGAAACACTTTCAGTAGTTTATCTTAAGATGTGGAAGGCTGGCCTGCAGATGAAAGCGACAATTTGTGTTCTCCAGCAATTTTTTACACACTTGCTGAAACGCAGGACAACCAGCTGTGCAAAGTTACCCACTCGAATAATATCCAGTCATTGATCCAGCAAGGACGATGCAAGTTTTGGACTTTGGAGGTCCTGCAGACGTTTGCAATACCAGGGCTATCACATTCTATTCAAAGTCGAAATAATGTGTTGAACCGTCCGGCCAAGCCTTGAATTCAATAGGCTTCGGCCGACTGCCATTTTGCCTCACAAGTGAGTGAAAAATACACGGCACATCCCTGGGGGTCAATCATTCCACAATTAGCAAAAACAAAGCAAATCACCAAACTCAGGGATTACACGAATTAAATGGCCAGGAACAGACAAGCTTCGTCATGACGACGACGTCCACAACATTTCCCCTAATCATGTCCTGAACAGGCTAATGGGTGTGCTGTAATGAAGTCGGCCACTCCCAAAACGCGACGGACTAACTGATGTCTAGGCCTTCCACCAACAGGAAATTATTCAGCTTGTACCCAGGTTTGGAAGGTCACTTCCGAACAGAGAGGATGCCGAGTACACTTTCTACCGTATGAGGTATCGGCGTTCAAAAAGTTCAGGAAACCTCAGAATAGGACAAATGGTAGAGCTTGGCTTGCTTTAAGGCGAAGCGGTTGGCCCCGGAAACAGCCACAGCAAAGTGCGCGCTATCCAAATCCATTGCACGTTTCAAAAAGACAAACCTAGTGATGAAACTCAACAATGCAGCATGCAACTCCATCCGTCTACAGCTGTAGGCCGTTTGCCAGGCTGTTACAAAGATGGTTTTCAATCTCGGAGAAGGCACCCAGTATTGCAGCTGGGACGGTGAGAGCCCGGCTGGTCCACAGCCACTTACCTATTTGCCGGAAACGGTAGCAAATTAACCTGCTACTCATGTGATGAAAAACCAGATGGTAACAAATCAGCGAAAGAAGGGAATTCCGTTACATGCAGGGTGAACCATACTTCGCCCCCGGTGTTTACATCCTGCCCTGGAGCATGGGACCTAAAAGCTGCGCAGAAATCTAAGTGCCAAGAATGGTGCATGCTATCACCGACAAACCAGTTGGGGGCACAATCCAATTATAAAGCGCACTCGCGACGTTTTTAGCTGTTGGTGCGAGTGAAACATTAACAGTCCGTCTCAGTAGGAGCGAGAATTGGAATTTTAACTTCTAGAAACTTAAGCTGAGCTAGACTCTCGAAAGACTTTTCCGAAAAAATCCACCTTATTAAAGCCGGGTAAAATAATTGGAAATCTTCGTCCATATACTTAAACGATGACGGTGGCTGGTGGATTAAAAATCATTAAACTGGTGATCATGGGAGGTTCAGATGTTTAACTCTTGAGCAACCTGAAAATATGGCATTATGTACCAAGAATTTCAGTCAGAGGAAAGATGTTCAGAAGGTTTTTCCGATAGACTAATCGGCGTTGCCAGAAACATTGCAGATGGTGACAGCCAGGCGGGACTTTGGAGTGAATCGAACGATCTCGCTGAAGAAACTACGTTTGGTTGAACTCTAGAGGCGTGAGAGACAGACGACATGAGGAGACTAATTCAAGATGTTTAAGATGGTCGTTCGTCAATCTGGAGTAAGGGTGGAACAGAAAGAATGGGAAAGGAGACAGAAGGGACTGTATGAATCAGGAAAATTTCGGCTACATGAATGACTTCAGGAAACCATTCCGCACTTTGAGGTAAAAAGCACCCGGACTAGATCAGCGTGATCATCTGGGCGGTCCTGCTACTTACCCTCTCCATAAAAGTTAGGTGGGTTTTGGGAAGCCTGTTGCCCTGTCGTGTTGTTGGCTCTGAAAATGTGCAGGAGGCATGTGGTGAGGAGCTGACACACGCAACTCTACTCAGACACGTCCCCGACCTAAATGTACTCACTCAAGATTCCAATGAAAGTTGTTGACGAGCAGTCGTCCTGTTCCACTCACCCCGTAATAAATATTCACCATTGTTTCCTGGTTGTCTCCTGACCTATGAGGCTTTACTTGGCCGAACCAGTTTGTTGCTGAATGTTTGTTCCTGTCGGTATCTCACGTTTGTTATAACAGTGCTGTAGCTATGTTCAGGCGACATGTTACCAGCCACAGCTCATGAAGCACTGTGCGTTAATCCTACAGGAAGGTTAGTGAATGTATGTCCAATAGACTCATTCTGTGATAGATTTCAGGGGTGGTCGGTCATCATCGGATGGATCTGGGTATGCAGCCCGGTAACCGATAGGCCAACAGCTTCACCCCCGGGGCGCGTTTAGATTGATTGGACCAATCAAGGAGTTGAGTCTTACGCAGCCTGCTCTCGTCGCGGGTGGTCCCGTAATTCGCTATAATTTAATACGATGGAAGTCAGGCTTGCTGTGTCAGCTGCACGACTGCACCGAATTCGTGCTCGGACATTCTTGCCACAGTATCCAATCATTTCAAAATACCTAAAATGTGCTTCTTTCGCTTCGTATGCCGTGTTACGTCCACACCATCCAAGGACGGAGCAATATGGTGTGCCAAGTTTAGACCAAAGTCTTGAGAAGTATCTCGCGTATGCAAAGCCTCTGGTCACACCAGAAGAATGGGAAAACACGCGTAACGTAACTTGAGTCTGCATCGCTGCAATTTTTCAGATTGTTTCGCAGTACCTTTCATCAAACCACGTCGCGAAATTACAAGAACAACTTGTTCAGCGAGCCAAGATGGAAGCCAATTGGGTGAGTACTTGTCTAAAATATGGTATGGGCAGCCTTAGAAATTTCTATTTACTCTTTGATGTTTGAACTATAGGTCTGCGCTCCACAAACTTATCAACAGAATCAATATCACATGGGCTCAGCTATAGGCCAGTTAGCACGAGTGACGACAGATCATCACAAGATCCCCAATTATCTGACGAGATTTTCTCACTCCACCACCACCCAGTCTCACTCGAGTAACGGTTGAGCGAGCAACACAAAATTAACCTTAGGAAATTTTTTATGGCGCTCGGGTCAACTCTGTTGGTTTATTCCAGCAACAGAAATGATCTGTTGATGCTCCCTTAACCTTAAAGAAGCGTCAACACACTGTACAGTGTGCTCCAGGAGAAGACAGTTTTCACCACCATGATGAACAACACTAGGTTTTGTTAAATACATGTTTCATTGTACAGTCAAAAAGCAAACGTCTCAGTCTTGACAAATGCCCATGTTGTTTAGCCTTAGCGTATTTGTTCCGTCCGTCAAAGGTCTAGCTGGGTACTTCTGGGTGGAGAGAGAGCCACATTTGCAACACTGGTAGTAGCAATGGACATCAGATATGAGGTGCGGGATAATACCATCCTAATGATAACGATAAGAGGAATAACAATATGTACAAGACACATGACGAAGTTATAATTTGGAACCTCCTCACTCAGATCAGGCTGGGTTATTCTTGTGCACCCAAAATTCACAGCATCCCTGGCATAGCTCACACCGGTCGTGTGTACCATAAGGTTCTTCACATATTCTTTCAAATTGACCGATCACATGGCAACGAACGTCTACATCATAGACTGAGTGATCATTTGACTCGAAAGTTTCACTTACCAAATGAACAAATTTATCGCCATGTCGGGTTTTTCGAAAACTTCAAAGGCCTTCAGTTTGTTGAACGACGTAGAGTTGCCTACGTACAGTAAAAACAGGAAGAATTCACTTGCCTTCCAGCGCTCCCTGCGTACCATTTAAGACATTTACGTGGAAGATCAACTGCCAGCACATGTTTTTTAGCCTCGTGATCCATTCGGTTCCACCTCTTCTGATAGCCGTGCCTGGTATCCTGGGCAAATAGTTCGAACACCAAGTACACCCTATGCATATAAGCTGGGGGGGTATCGATCATTGGCAGCGTAACATCTTCACATGAAAGATACTATTTCCATGTTCTTTAGTCGGGAAGGGATGCTAAAGTCCGTTCTTGGTAGAAAATCGTTCAGCTATAACACCTTTAGGTGCCTAGCTGCCATGCCACCCAAAGGAAGCACGAGGGCTGGGATACTGCCAGGTTGCCCAAGCCTAGACAGGGGACGTCGAGAGGCAGAGGTCGGGTTCGAACCACGGACCTTCCGGTTAGTAAATTCGCGCTCTAACCACTTGAGCCATCTCGCCCCCGTTCTTGGTGGAGCAGTCAATGAAGGAGATGTCATTGTTCTTCCATAGTGGATACCTTTTTGAGCACAAAACTCACTTGCGAAATACCCGGCGTGGACCTTGGTTTGTTTAATGAGTGACTAAGCAGGACTGTCACAAATCACGCACAATGCCCTGCACGCCATTGAAAAGTACGCCCGTCATCTCTGGCATCAGTTCAGTGAGGAATCCGCGCACGTTGCTCGCCTCCGCAGTACATGCCGATGACAAAAGTAGGATTCATTCATGGCGATATACATCTCCAAAGAATGGGCGGTAGCTGCGTCTTCGATCTATTGTGCACACATTCCGTCAAAACTCAGCTGTATGTCCATATTAACGATTTGAAAAGCTTCTCGTAATTGATTTAGCAAGCCAAATTTCAAATCCATATGCACGTGCGTTCGCCACTCATTCATCGTATGAAGTGCAGACGTAGAGTGCCAGCAAAGTCTTTGGACTTATTGGCAGGTTTGAGTGTATCGGCTTAGGTTCTTCCAGCACTGTGGTAAGGTCGGGAACGAGCAAATTAGCCCACTGGTTAAATCGATGGACCGCTGACATAATGGCACGTCCGGGGGTCCATTGTGTTTGTGAATGGTGCATTGTTAACCTACGGTGAAGTACTGGGGGGGGGAGAATTCCTTAAGCCCTTCGTCCATGCTGTCGAGGGGGTTGCCTCTGGCTCTCCTGTAAGATTTGAGTACGATCCAGAAAGTCTAACGTATCCTCGGAGGGTACGTTTTTCAACCCTCGGGCTAGTCTGTCTTAAGATAGCCGCACACGTTTTCATTTTGAGCATGCATATTAATTCTCTATTTTCCAGACGTTCATGCATGTATGGCAAATAGTGGCTGGGTTGTCATTGGCGCCCGAAATAAAGCTGTCATTTCCACCCTCCGACAGGTTCTGGAACAGCAACACTGCTTCCAGCAGCCAACAGTAATGATCTTCCTTGACTTGAAAGCTGCCTTTGACTCTGTGGTGGGTCGGGCACAGTGACAGTGTCTGGAGCAACGGTGTCCCCCAAGAACTGTTGGCCTTCCTTAAGGCGCTGTACTCCAACTCCCTTGGAGGCGTGAAGGTCTACGGAAAGCTCTCGCCTGAGTTTACCACATCAAGTGGTATCAGGCAAGGCTGTCCTGTTTCAGCTCTTCTCTCCAACTTCATCGTCGATGTGATCATGTGAGACTCACTCCCAATCTCTAATGCCTGTGTTGTCGGAGTGCTCCCAGAACATTCGCTCACAGATATCGAGTATATAGACGACATAGCTCTTCTTGGATCTGACACCACTGTAATGTAAACAATATTAAATAATTTAAATAATTCTGCTTCACTGTTTGGAATGCGATTCTCACCTGTAAAGTGTAGAGTGCTTCCACAAGACTGGGTAGAATCGAACCCTAACATCATGCTTGGGAATGAGTCAATCGGGGTAGTGGACAAATTTGTCTACCCAGACAGTCCCTGTGGTCCATAGAAAGACGATATTTCCATCCTTACTGCGAACGCCAGAGCAGCTTTCGTGAACCTGCATCACCTGTGGTGTGGGCGTAACATCAAATTTGCTGTCAAGGGTCGAGTTAACAATGCTGCGCTGCGCTCTATATTATTTTACGGGTCAGAAACCTGGCCGCTGCGCGCCGAGGACATAAAAAAACTTTCAGTGTTTGACTATCGGTGTCTTCGGAGTATTGCCCGAGTCTGGTGGGAACACCGAACCAGTAATGCTGAATTTTCGGGAGAAGTGACTCGTCCACGATAGATGAACTGGCCACACTCCATAGATTGCGCTGGCTTTGTCACGTGCTCCGTATACCAGTTGGCCAAATTTCCCCGAGGAGCCATTTTCGCACAGCCACGTGAAGGGTGGAAACGAGCCAGGGAAGGTCAATAATGACTTAGCAACAAATTATGGAAGCTATTACCGGCAAACTCAGCTTTGCTGGTCGTTGCCGTCTTCTCGCAACCCCGAGACGGGACAATGATTAGAGACATCGTCAGACGTGACCAGGTCGCGCTCTCAATGGTACGCATGCATCCAAGTTGTTGCCTTCAGTGCATAGCTTCTCTTCACGATACCCCCAATGAAAAGTCCACTGACACCCCTGTATTTACGCATTAGTCATATCTGCTGCCACCTCCAATGCGGGGCTATCTACCACGCCTCCACAGATCAACTAACGAAACCGCGGCAACTATAACCAGTGTACGACGAGCACGCGGTTTTTACATCTGTAGATAATGATGATGTCACCGTGGTCATGCTTCAGTTTTGCAACGATCCTGCGGGCTATACTGGTTAATTGGAGCTCAACAAACCTAGAAAGGCCAATGATAAAGAACTGACTCGGTGTTTCGCGAGAAACCGTATCACGAGGTGGTCTGGAGGTAAAGTCGTACTGTCCCCTACAAAAAAGTGTGAAGGCGGTAATGCGTTCCTTTCAGGCGGACAGCCATATATACGGTAGCAGCGACGCTGCTTCCTTCCTCTGAAGGACGGGTTAGATAGGGTTGACCCTAAAAACCACACACTCCGATCACTCAACGGTTGACCTTGGCCGCCGGTGAGTTATCCACTGCGGTCGAAGCACTTTTAAATACACATTGTCTGGTGCTCAAAAGGCACTTGCTGTGCGCACCCGCACTGGGAGTCAGACGATTATGCCTCCCTGCGTCCTCGGGCCAGGCCAGCCTTCAGCAGTCAAGTGGACCAGACTATAAAGTCATTGGCCCCGGGAAGGTTCCCACCCTAACAACTACTGTCTCGCGGTTCACACTTTTCAGTGAGATGCTTGATGAAAGTTCCCCGAGAAAAATCCTGCACCCACTCTCTTGCGGTTCAGACTTCTGAGTCAAAGGCTCAAGTAGGGTATCTCAAGCAACTTGTCGTCCTCGGTTTGGGTAACCGAGAAGCATCCTTCGCCCTTGTACCTCTTCGTCCACCGGCCATCATTCACGCAGCCTCCTCACCCATCGAGTGATACGCTGGTGTCAATCCTTCCCTCAGTCCCTTAATCATTGTTTCCTGTTTAAACTATCGCCCAGCAAGACAAATCAAAATAGTCCCTTACGAGACTCCCAAAGTCTAATCTACGTTGCAGCCTTCAATGTCCGTACTCTCCATCAAACTGTGCAGCAGACCCCTCTTTCTGAAGCAATGCGTTTCGTTTCTATCGATTTATGTTGTGTTTCCGAAGCACGTACAAGACGTCATTTCGGTGTTGCACCTCAAGACACCTAGGATGATCTCAGATGTTTTACGTTCAACTCTTTGGGTATCTGGTGATCCTGAGGTAAGGGCTCGAGATATATGTAGCGTGGGGGTAAAAATCAGCCCTAGGGATGATTGTAATTTTCTGAACTGGATCCCAGTAAACAGTCCTCTCTGCGCTCTACACCTGTCCGGTTCAGTTAAGGTCGGTGCACAAATTTTTCCGTTTTGTCGGTATATGCCACGACGCGCTGCAGTTCTGATGCTGGGAACGATGAGTTTTATCAAGATTTATCCCTACTACTCCGGTCAACAAGAGGAGTAGACCTTAGCATCCTCATGGATGATATGAACGCACAAGCTGGACGACAAACCCCAGAAAAACAGTCAGGTTGTAGATTTGGAGACATTGTTCAGACGTCGAATAATATGGACTGACTTCTTCAGCCATGCGCTAGACCTCGTCTGCTTCTGTCCATTACAAGCTTCCAGCACAAGCGCTTACACGGATTTACTTGGAGGGCATCAACCACAATCAGTGATGGATTCGGTTAGATCATGTGGTTGTCGACTACCGATGGAGTGCCTTAGCTAACGATTGCCGTTCTTTCTGGGGTACACAACTTGAACCCGATTGTGCCAATTTGCTGGATCAGATATCACCGGGTCCCATCAGAATTATGTGTGCCGAATCAGAGCAGCTCTGTCAATCGAATTTGGTGAGTTTTAGTAGCTAAAAATTTTCGAGCTTTTCTTGCTTGGAGGCTGTTGGAAACGCACAGTCACGCTGATGCCAAAGATTAATTGGAGCATGAAAGGAGAGTGAAAAGACCTAGACTGCCAACTTTGAGAACTGTCAATTAAAACAGTCTGACTCGATCAAACGAGCACTGGATATAGTCGAGGTCAGCAGATCTTACTGCATCAATGCAAGCCATACGAACAACTTGTGACTTCGATGGCCCACGAAGATGCTTCATGCGCCGGAAAATCAAGAGCCCCCTGAGTTTGCTTCAATTATTTCAAAAAGGTCTATGTATTATTACTTACCTCGCTTGGCCGTTAAGAAACGCGCATCCTAATGTGAAACAATTCTGCCAGAACCACCTACTGAAGTCCCTTACTGGTCTCTTACTGGAAGGTACTGTCCACAACCCTGCAAAATGCCGGGCGCTCCACTTGTGGAATGGTCCAACCAACCAGACCTATGCACTGGACCTCGGGCAACACTCCTAAATTACTCGAAGCTAGAACACGTACTCATCCTGGTCGAGAGTACAGTGCCGCTCGACGAGCTGTCAGACTTCGGGTAAGAAAGACCAACTGTGTGGATTGTGAAACTTGGTGCATCCAGAATGCTAAGGAGATGGATGAGATGAGAAACTCTGGGAATGTGTATTCCAGCGGATACCCACAGCGGGCTCAAAGAGGCCTCCGTTGAGCGGAACAAACAATGTTAAAGACAACTCGCTCATCTTCAAAAAAAGAAGAGCGCCTGAATTGTTCGGTGGAAGACTTGCAACAGTAATTCAACTGGTCACCTGCAGTTGCTCAGCCGGGTCCAAACCAGCAACGCAGCCCTTGACAGTGAATTTAAAACATCCAACGGCTTCGTAAGCAGCCGAATGCCTTTTGACCCTCACCGTGCTGCTGGTCCTGACGAATTCCCACCCACCCTGTTCAAAGATGGAGATGAAGTCCTCAATCGCTCCCGATGCTCAGCTGTTCTCTGACTACCCTCTGTTACCACCCCCTGGGCAGAGCGGGTGGTAACAGAGGTTGAATAGATTAGCGGTTGTAACAGTTGAGCAGTGTTTGATTTCGATACAGCGGCTTCATGTGCTATGCCGTTATCCGGTAGATTTCGTTGTGTTGCCACAAATTCTTTTTTCAGCACACAAGTTCAGTCTAGCATTTGGATTCCAGTCTACCAAACACGGGTAACTTTTAGTCATTTTTTAAGAATATATGAATCAGAAGGCACCTGATGGGACAGCTGTTTCTGAAACCTCTCGGTGGGAAGCCTTTTTTACGGGCCTCCCTTCTGTTGCGAATAATGCGCAAAAGGACAAGCTTCTTCCCGTTCGAACGTTTTTTACCTCGTACTTTGAAAAAACCGCCTGGAGCAAATCCTGTCAAGAGCTTACTGCTTTTCTGAATACCTCGGGTCTTTCTGAACCGAAAAATGGTACTATAACGGAGTTTGAGATTTGAAAAACTATCCATTATGGGTTTTGGGGCGTAAAACAGTGTCGTGTCTTTTGTTGACTAATATCGTCGGAAACGGAGTTATTCGCTGGCCATCCTCAGAAAACATACGTCGAAACCGCATAGCTGCTTGCTCTTTAGCCGTCCTTTTGGTGCATTTCCTTTCTGTCTGTGCTCGCTAAATGGATGGTTTAAAAGGCGGTTCTCGGACGTTATGCACGGCTGTGCAGGCTCATTCAGTCAGATATAAGAAATTCTTACCTGCATTTCTGTCCATCTTACCAACGAAGATTTCTATCACGATTTAGAGAGTTGAGTTACCTGTGTGCCCCTCAATTCCCGGTTAGTTAATGAAGAGGCAACTTGAATCTGTTCGAGTGCAATTCGCAGCACTAAGAACGAGGTACTGCATCAGAACCATTCACCTATAGTCTTAGGTAAACTACTGTGACCACTTCAGTGCAGCCAGAGGAAGCGCAGATAGAACGATCGTCAGCATTGGCCAGTTATGTTACCCTAAGCTTTTAGACAATTACTGACGAAGGCCATAAAGGTGCCGAGTCGATCTGGGTGATATCGACAGGCATAGGATACATGGTTCGGTCGGCTGCTGGTCTTCTCACTGTTTCGTCCACGTACAATATCTGAGTGCCTAGGAGAAAACTGGCATACTTAAATACACAGAATGGGTTTGTTTACCTCTCCCACTGGCGCAGTAGCCAAGGGGAGGTGATTTTTAGACCCTTTGAGGACGAGGGCTTACCAACACTGGCGTCGTTTTGGGTGATGTTAGTGGTGGAGATAGGATCTCATACCCCGAGATCTTGCTACATCTTGATAAAGTGGCTCATCTCAGGAGTGACTGTTCCAAATTATGCGGCGTATCCAGTGCATCCAAAATGTTCATACGTCTTTCCTACCCTGAACTAATTTTTTGGGCAGCCATTATATATATATATATATATATATATATAAAGAGTGTTCGCGGACTGGAGAATATATTCAGAAAGTTCCAACCAATTAGACACGAACACCATAGTACGGANTATATGGTGACCCACACCAGCTGGACGACCTTGCTAGATGAATCCTTAGAGTTAATTTCGAAGAAATTAAGTCTTTGTTCACCGTGTTTTTATCAGCATGCACATTGCCGAACGTTTCGAATGCAAGCAACATAATTTGCTTCTAGTTTCTCGACATTTTTGACTTGAGGCTCTTTCTGAGTGACAGTCAGCATTGTACTTGTCGGCTGGTGTCAATCCAGCAGACCAACCCGTGGCGTTGGCTATCTCTTGTATGCGGCAATCGAAAAAGATATGCTAACAGGTATTAGACTTCTCTTGTGGGGTCTCCTCTCGAGATTTCTTCTAAATTGTGCCTGGCAGCAAATCGCACTATGTACTCTTCAGGAAATTGGCCCTTTCAGGGTGATAGTTATCCATGAGCTTATATTTTCGTCACCGCAACTAATATGTTCTGACTTTACTTTTACGCAAACAATGCGAAGTTGGAAGGTGATCGCGTCGTGCGCATGGTGCATAAGGGGCGACGAGTTGGAAAACTAAAAATACCCACCTAATGAGATGTGGTGGGTTGAGACGCCGAAATATGGGTTTTCGAAGCACTGAAATTTGGTATGCTTACTGAGAAGTGAGTCAGCGGTTGGGAAGGGAATCTAGTACGTCAAGTGCGAACAGTACCAGCAGCGTTCAGTTCAGTTCTTCAGCTACAACCCTTGTACCAAAATACAGTGGTCTGAGGATAAGGAGAATGAGGGAATGAGATCCATGCGTTGGAAGCGATGACTCAGTCAGTTCATTGACGTTAAATGGCTTTGTTTGTTTGGTATAGCAAGGAGTAAGAGGGTGACTTACTGAAGACGATCACCAATGGCTGCGTCACATAGCCATATCTGTCAGGGTCACCAACCATTGGTTTATCTCTACCCGGGGTCCGTACTCTTATAGGTAGAAGTTACCAAACCGACTGAGCTGATTAGTAAAAGCTTTCATGCTTCGTTACCAATTCATGGACTTATCGTCCCTGGGTCGTCTCTACCCGATGGATGGCTGGGCGAAGAGGACTGCGAGGCATATGGTCATCTGGCATACGTAGTACATATCTTAACCACTGTAACCCATGGAGTATGACCAGCTGCTCTATCGAGGGAGGGCTACCCTTCCTAAAAACCATCCGACGTCCCTCGGCATTGCTAATCTAATGCTGCCAGCAGACTTGCGCCGTTAACCGGAGGTATCTATGGTCAAAGTTTTAGAAGATCGTCGACGTACTCAGTTACCCTGAGCAACCGCCTCGGTAGTGTTCCGATTCCCTAGTCCATTTGTGGCCTTTTGAGAATGAGCTTGCGCGGTTTCTCTCGTTTCAGCCATTTTGCTCATATCTATCGATCGGATAGATAATTTCCACTTTTCGAATAATAAGAATCCTTCGGCTGTAACACCCTTTGGGTATTTAGCTGCCATGCCACCCGAAAGAACCACTTTTTGAAGTCACTCCATTCGGCCTTTCAGCACATTGCCCGAATGGATTGTTGTGGCCATTTACGCACACGAGGCAGCAGATTTTGGCATTGAAATTGATAACACCCTGTTTGCCAGTGAAATGAACGACTTCTCACCATGGGTTGGCAAGATTTTTTGCTGCCGCCCTGAATGCTCCATTAAATAGTCGCACAATTAGTTACTATTTCGTATGGATACAACATGAAATCCTTCGCTATGACAAATAGGAACCAAAAGACACTTGGCAAACACTGCACTTCAATGTTTTTTTGGGTACAAGCCCTGTACGTAATCTGTCGGTTCCAGTGAGATATGAAAGCCTGTTTCGAGTTTGTTGCTGTGCCTCATGATGCTCCAACCGACGTTTTCGTGTCGAGCTACGGCAACCTTACATGAAGTCTCCGAAGACATGCCTAGTTTCGTGAGTTGCGCACTGCTGATGACTTTTACCAAGGAAGAAACAGCGGTACATTGCTTCTCTTCGCTTTTCAGAGTATATTGCCTCCGCTGAACATTCCTAAATCTCCTGTCACTACTAAAATATCTGTGTGGGCCTTTCTTACCGAGAAGAGTTGACATACCCTCTCGCCCATGCTGTTGAACCATTAATTGCGAAATATGTCATTGATATTGATGGGCACAAAACAATGTTCAGTGTACGCGGTGAACACCAAATTGTAACCCAGATCTTGGTGCCTCTTCATTATTGTCTTTTTTCAAGTGTCACATGCGCTCGTCTGATATCCGTTAGTCTTGAAATCTTATGATTGTCCTGCGTGTGAACAAGGTCTTTGTCGACCCTTTCCAGCTTTTCGACTGGTGGCTCAGTACCTATCTAAGCGCACGCGACCCTGTGGTGATTAATTGCAGTCCGGCCATGAAGATGAAAACTGCTGTGTTCCGAACTGATCAGGAGTGGCTCGCTTATGCCACCGCTGTTGTTCTGGGCGTACTTAGATTCAAGGTATGTGAGTGTGTTTCATGCTTTTCCTCGGTTGTACCAGTTTTCTGCATGTCACTGCTTTTACTTGTCTGTTTTCGTTACGCTTGCTAGTCTGACCCCTGGTAGGTGTCGGTGGAGATTTAATGTAATTTCGGTGTACATGCCTCGAATGCCGCATTAACTCTTTGCAACCAGAGGAAGGCTTCCCCGAGTTGTCTCTTGCTTACTGTGACATTCATTGGTGATCATGACTACTTTGATTATTTTATACGCTGCTCTCCTTCCAGGAAAGACCGTAAGATTTCAAAGTTTTTTTCTGGACAGGATGTTTTTTCGTTGAGAGGCGATCAATAAAAACTGCATCGATCGTCTACTTTCTGCACTGTGGTAATGAGGTTTCATTTGTATCCGAGTGTTTCCCAACAGTATAGAATTTTTCATTTCCTGTGGAGCAAATGTCCCTGGATGTCCGTGGTTTCCGCTTACTAGCTCAATATGGTGAATCTGCATGGCAGTCATTGACCCCCATATGCTAGGCAATGAAAGGTCACTGGTTTGCTCATTTATCTCACTGAAGACGGTAAGTTATTGCGATGACGTACACTAGGATAATTATCGAGAACGGTCAAGTTGCTGTGCATTGAGTTATCCTCAAGTCAGCATTCCAACCGTGAAATGCCCAAATAAATGGTGCTGAATTATCGGCTGAGTCAAGTCAAGTCTTGAACAACTATGGCTGTTCAATGTATTTGCCGTGCGTATGACGTATCCTCTTGAGAGTTGCAGTCAGTTAGGAAATCCCACCCAATGGCATAGGGCCTTTCAAGTTCATGGTGTCTCCTCTTTGGCGTCCATCGGGAAGTTTTTTATTCCCAATGGCGGATTGCAGTGTAAAAAGACTCCATATTCTTTACGTTGCCCCCCAAATGGGGTGTTTCCTCTTGGGGGGTTTTCTGGAGGGGAGAAAATTGCTGTCGTTTGACGTCCTGTGGTGACTGAGTTGAATTGTACTGCTGCTTGACCTTCTATAGCACACTTGTACTGGGGCTTCATTCGTTGTCGAGATGCGTGCTGTATGTTCGTTCCAAACAGAACTAATTATTCAGGCAAAAGTTCCCTTTTATCGACGTTGGCATTGCTCGATACATTAGTGGGTGCTCTTGTTAAGTTTGAAAACTTCACCCCGAGGAGTGCTGCATTTTTGGCAATTGAAGTGGGAGATGATGCGTTGCGAATTTTAAATTTTGATACGAACTGACAACGCACCACGTCCCTACAGCGAAAGTTAGAGGTACCGTCTAGAACAACGGCACATGACCAAATTGTTTACTGCACCGTGATCGGTTTTGCCTGGAAGCACTGCCACCAGAAGGGATATTCATGTACACGGAACGACGGGCTATCAGTGCGCTGACTTGTGTAATATACCGCACCTTGAGGTCATTTGAAAAAAAACGCGGCTTTCTAATATGCAGCGCCTCTCTAATTACGATATTTTTGGGGACCGGTTAATATATCTTTGTGAGTCGAATGTTATTTTCAAAAAATAGGGCCACAGAATTTTTTAGGGGAACCACTTCTACTGAATATCCTCTTGCAGATTAAGTTGCTAGCATATAAACTTCGCTATACGAGAGATGGCTGCGTCGATTCACGGGTGTCTTTTGGAGCATTAGTTTCACCCGAGTCACCTTTTTCTTAGGCTTTTCGGGTCTACATAAGAATGTCTTCATTTCTGAAGTAAAATGGGTGTGTGCATATCATCAGAAAAGGGACAGGAGACGACTTGAGAGCACCCGCGTGGTATTTCTAACTAGACGATTCACGGTCTCATCCATTTGGCTACCCGGGCCAACTTGGGATCCAGAATTCGGATTGGAATACCAAGATGTTGCGGCACCGTTTGAGGAAGGTACTGCGTCAGAAAGTGCCTACTCCCTGCACTCTATGTCCGGAATATCTGCAACGTAGCGAGATGGTGGATCGCGAGTTTAGTTTGATTTTACTGAGTACGCTCACCTTTGCACTTAATTTAATAGACAAATAGGTCACCTGATCGCCTGTATTACTGCCTCCCTATTCGCGTCTGTTCTTCCTTGCCAGGTGTTCATAACTTCTGCCAATGCCGGCGGTTCACTTGCTCACACACTTTCGTTCTGCCAATTCGATTTGATAAATTGCCGGAATGCACACCTGTAGATTCAACCCTGTTCCGTTTTTTCTGGCTATGTTCATTCATACAGGTTGCGTTAAGTGAATAGCTGAAATTGATCACCAATAAGAGCAGACAAAAGACGGAATGACGATTTGCGGCATCCTGATGGCATCATGTACGCGCGGTGATGATAAAAATAGCGAGGAATTCCCCTCAGTGAAGTACGCTGTATGTCCATGTACATTCATTAGTTTGGCTTGTGCCTGTTCGTCATGGGTCCAGAGAAATCTGCAATGAACCGACCCGACCTGAACTTCGCCCAACACCATATCGCAGCATTCATTGAGATCGTCGGCACTTTATTCTTGGAGTCAGAAATAATGGACTGATGAGAATAATGGCCCTTTCGACAAAGGCATATGTTTCAGGGTCATTCATAGTCAACAGTAATAATCAATTACTTTAAGAGAGAGGGAGAGAAGGCACCGTATGAAAGGACTCTTTTGTTTGGCTCCGTGGATTTGTGAGCACATTGAATCCGTAGGACAGATTCTGGGATTTTCCCGTACGCTCATACGCTCACTTTTTCCTAGAGTTCCGCTAGTAGGCTGGATTCGCTCATTTATCAACATTCCATCTATAGAGAAATTGTCATGGACTTCCCGGAGCGTATTCCTTATACGGAGGTACCTCTTATATTTTACACCTGTTTGCCATCATCCAGTCGCATTGATGGCTTCCTCTCGGCCCAACCTGTCCGTTTACCAGACGCGTTTTCGGTACCTGATAGTCGTACTATTAAGCGACACGTTTCATTGTTATTGTTGTGTCAGACTCGTGAAGCAGACGACTAGTTACTAGACGACTAGACGACTGACTAGTTCCTATATGGGGACCCAGTTCCAGTGACGGCGAGCGGATGTTATCTGCAGTAGGCCACATTTGACAACCTGCTACAGGTATCCAGTTCAATTTGGCCAAGTGTCTTTTTATTTACTTATGTGACTGCAGGCTAGGACCGATATAGATGGTTGTACGTTTCGTCAACGCACATGTGCATCGTGTTTGTTGACCGGGCTGAATGATTGAATTTTGATAAATAACTGTTCAGCCCTGACATGTTTGCAGTACAGCTGGAAGGAAGCATGGGGGCTGATGTGCTGCTAGCCTGTTTAAGCCATGATGTGTTTCGAATCACGGACCTTCCGGTTACTCGCCTTTTCCGTAATCTGCGAGCTTTCTCGGTTTACAACATGTGGATGACCCATTAGTGGTAATTTCGTTTGTCCTGTAGTGCAAAGGTGTAGTTGAGTCATTTACAACAGCGCCCTTCAGAAGTGACCTCCGCGGGGAGGGGTATCAGGCCCCCGTTCGACAGGATTATTCACTGGGTCGTGGCTTACTAGAAAGCTATTGTGGTCTCTCTCTCTGTGAAGAGAGGCCCTCCTTGGGGATTGCTGTAGGCGAAAGTGTTGTGTACATCACCCTTTTTCTCTCATGGACTTTCCTGATTTGGTTCGATATGCTTCACCAGGTGTCTACTGCAGATTTCTGTAATAAATTAATAAACTTAAGGTAGGAAAGAACATTATGTCAAGCACTTGCTCTGTGAATCACCACGGCAGTGCCACGAAAAGCTGTTTCGGCCAGCACAGATCTGGCTTCCGTGTACGAATAGCTGTGGCCTTATCAGATATCAAAAGTCTACTCTTTGCTATACTCGACACGGTATCAAATACAGCCGTTGGGTCAGTGTGGGTTTTGCTCTCAACTAGATGGTGAACAACTGATTAGGCAAGCAACGCAGCATGGTGTTCAAATCGGCAATAAGATTAGTGGAAACTCGAGTACTCCGCCTACCTGATAAGTCCCAAGAAGGGCGAAGCCGTTAGTGGACTGTCGAAGAGCTTTGACCAACCTTACGGGCAGTAATGTGGTCCTGTCTAATTTTGGTGTTGTGTGGATGCAGTTGGTGTTGTCCTGCTCTCAGTGGCTCATCCTGATCAAAGTTATCGTTCCGTTCCCTCAACGTAGGTGG
The DNA here is from genome assembly GCA_004794785.1 of Opisthorchis felineus. Lineage (NCBI taxonomy): Eukaryota > Metazoa > Platyhelminthes > Trematoda > Opisthorchiida > Opisthorchiidae > Opisthorchis > Opisthorchis felineus. Next base: position 377,180 of record SJOL01011688.1, on the reverse strand, counting down.
CCATGCATAGGTGCATGGCAGGTGGTGCTAATGGCACGGATACCGATGACAACTTCAGCTTCAATGGTACTTCGTTTGTTTTGTGAACGAATACTGCCCTAGCTGCTTGGTAAGTCCTCTGCATCGCAGCTGACAGACGAAGTTGTATGACGTTGGTAACGTTGTACCTCTGCAGCAAACAGGATCAAACCATCCTCAATTGACGGTTTCGCTAGTTGTATGCCGTCTGCGTCGCTCCAACGATGACACAACAAACAGCAGACATGAGATCTGCTGGAGCCATTACTATTCGCAACTGGATACCGGATCTATGTAAGCAGAGGCAGTTTTCCGTTTTGTTAACACTGCCGTGGTAACCTGCAGAGCATGCTTTTAGCAGGATGATTGGTTCCCTTTCTTTCTTTTTTCCGTAATACACACCCTAACCGACACAGCGAAATCAATCTTTTAACAATACTGGAATCGTGGCGAGTATGGTCCCGCTAGGAGGATCAGTCTAGCATCGCTGCAAATCTCACTCCACGCCGCTTAGCGTATAACGATTTCAACCAAGCGGTCAGACTAAGAAGTGGCACTGGGATTGCATACGCACGGTGCCATGTAGGCTTCTAGCCACGTGCATCAGGTGGTAGAGTGCAAGGATCTCAGAACACTCAGTTCGACTTTAGCCACCACGTTCATTCCACATAACTTTGTTTTGAATTGTTCTTTACTAACCACTAGCTAACCAAATTTCGCTTTTTGAAAAATGGTCACTGAATAAGACAGACATCTACTGATTACTTGATGTTACATATGTTCCAGTCCAAGATAAATTGCTGTCCACTACGATGCGCCTGTTATTGTGGTGGGAGGCCACACTGCTTTGAATTGATCTTTGCCGTTCCATCACTGACAATGAAATCTATGCTTCACTGCTATCTTCTCATGGTGATTCATTCCTATGCCCTACTCGTCTGGTGTGTACTCTTCTCCGTTTGTACAGCCGTTCCCCAATGAGCATCGTTTGCTCGTATCCTGTGCCGTGAGGTTTCATTTTCCGTGTACTTCCTTCACTTAACCCACTATCCACGATGGTAGCCGAGTAACGTTTGATCGATGGGCGTGCCGAAGGTGCACCTTAATTCAGACAGACTACGTAAGGCTGCCCCATGGCTGTCATGCTAATCGGCTCAATCAGTCTCGCAGCGTATTCGCCTTCTTCCCTATGCCTTCATTGTGCCATTTTCGAATTTCATCGCGATCGTTTCTTTTCCATAGTGCATTGGTCCCCATAATAATAGACCACTTCAAGAATGGGCTACGCAACCCTTCTTCAGAGGGTATTACCCACCACACTACAGAACCCGGAGAGGAGGTGGTGTCCGTTCAGAAGAGTCTGTTTTGAGGGGACCGCTGTACTTAGGTTTCGCTTCCTTCTTGTTGATGCAAGCACTGTTGAATACATCTGCAGCCGGGCTTTGCTTTTATCTCACTGTCGAACAATCGGCTTTCGTACCGCATGCATTCTTCCACACCACATTGTCGTCATTTTGCTAGGAAGACAGCGTTGATTGTGCGATACATATGTTGCTAACTGGAAAAAGTCTGCGCCATGTAGTAGTTTTGCTGAGTTTCTACGAGACGTGTCTCCCCATTCGCATGCCAATATGTGCCCTAACATAAAGCCATACTCACCGTTTGGTTTTTGCACTGTTCTTGGCGTGTGTGCTTACAAATCGCAATGTATTCATATCCGCTCTTGAAATATGATCTTTTGTGGTAATTCTGTTATGTTCTATTTTTGCCGCGTTCATTTTTCCGGTCCTTTGTTACTCTGTCCCTCCCCACTGAAATTTGAATGCGGAGAATTCACAGTCCGACATTGCACTACACGGTTTTTCACTTGAGAAGCCATGGATCTCGTTGTTCTAACAATTCTAGGGAAGTGTGATGGTTCACGTAAGCTCTGTATTGTAAAAAAAATCGTCGTTGTTTTCTCGCAGCATAGGCACAAAATAATTCGGAATTTTCGTTACAAATGGATCCTAAATCCTTTGGGGTGCATAGAAGCGTAGGGGAGGTATTGATTTTGCACAGACCTTTTTTGAGCACACAGCTGTGGTCATTTGATTGAGTCGCAACGACTTCAGCCATTGCCAGAAGTCCTAACTGTAGCAGCAAACACGATAAATATGGTTGATAGTTTCTCACACGCGGTATCCGGAGTCTGAGCGATTTGTACCAATGGGGTTCAATCTGGCCGCGATGGAAGTCTGTCTGTGGTCGCCATTCATAAGCTACTCTGCGTGTTCCCTGTACCAGCTGATATGATCTTCCGCCAGTGTAACAACACAAAAGGTGAAAGTGAAGACCAACTGTCGCTGGCCCACAGGACACTGCATGGAGTGCTATTGAGGTCCGATGTCAGTTCTCCCAATTAGCAGCCCTTTTGGACCCAGTTCGTCTGGTATCCTCTCTAGGATCATTCTGGATTTGAATGGTTATGCCCAACAATTTCTTCGGCTTTTTCGTTCCGATACGTGTATGTGAGATTGTGTGCATTTTGCTCTCTGGAGCCTGAACAGGTACGCTAGTACACAATACAAACAAAACGACCACTGTCTGACGTCGAATCCGCTACCTCCAACTTCACCGATGCACTTAGGCTCTACATCGATTCACTACACCTCTGTGTAACGAATCAACAATTGATGTCTCTCACCAGCTTTCATGAACCTCTTGTATAACCACCACGGTTGGCCAGATGTTGACATTGTTGGGATACCCAAAAGGCATCTTGAAAACACGAAGATTTCTATAATGTTGTACAGGAATGTTGTGTATACATAACGCAGACAAAATCTGTAGAGCATCCGCCCGTGCAATCGGAAGTTCACGAGATCCAGCCCTCCCCCCCCGCTGTTTATCTTTCCATCTGCATTTACTGTAATTGGGTTCCTGTTCAAGGTTATCCGAATTCCCGTCTCTTCTGCATCAGATATCAAGGATATACATGCAATTGAAGCCATTTCCAGAGTTTCCAGTGTCACTTCTCGGTTTCGTAGTTTATGACCCCTGGCTATGACTGCTTGGTTTTCCACTGTAAAAAAAAACGTTTGCCCTCGTGACTGCTACTATTATCATCGCTACCCAAGTTATCCGAACTAGAAAAGTCCTAGATGAACGCATACAGCTTTGAGAAGCACTGACCAAGCGCTTTCTTTCCGTTACTAAGCGAGGTCACTGGAACTCGAGGCCCACTCGCGCTTCAGTGAGATTATGCAGCCCGGTGCCTGAGAATGTGAAGTAGCTATCTAACTCGTGTCTATTTTTGTATTTGGATAGTAGCAATCGGCTACTAGTTCTATTCCTCAATGCCGATGGGCAAAAGTAGATAAACGAAGGACCATTTTTCAATTACACACATGTTTATAGTAATAATAATAATAGTCGTTCAGCTGTAGCGCCCTTTCGGTCCCTAGCTGCCATACCATCCGAAGGAAGTATGAGAGCTTAGGTACTGCCAGGTTGCTTAAAAACCTAAACAGGATCAGTCGAGATGTCGGGGTTGGGTTCGAACCATGGACCTTGCAGTCAGTAAGTTCGCGCTGAGCTACCTCGAGCTCGTTTGTATGAACAAACCGCCTATTCAAGGCAACTTCAGAAGCAAGGTAAACATAACTGACATCTCACTGGGCTAGACGATTTCAGATCAACATTTGGGGGTTGTCCAATGGGATCTAAAATTATTACGAGGTTTTTACTCGTTGGATCTAGAATGCTTTTGCGTCCCCAAGACAAGACCTCCGTTGTTAGTAAGTAACACCAGTAACTCGGCAGCTGTTAGTACAAGGAGTGTAAATATGAAGGCCACACGACCAAATTACATGATCAAAGTGGACCCATGGTCGGTGCTGTAGTAACTTGGATCTGCATCCCTCTCTTGGTGATTTCCTTTCACTCCCTGTCTCAATGTATGCGTGACGTGCCGACCCAAATGGCTGTTTTTGGGCCGTATCATTTGGTATACTTTTGTATAAAGCGACGTCTGAATGAATTCACCAGCGTGCTCGTCATTGTTGTGAGTGAGTCGACGAACACTCCCTTTGGCCGCCTATGGTTTCGAGAATATGACTTACGAGATCGTCTATTCTGACCCATTCCTTTTTTAATCAGGGACTATAGTGCTACATTGCTTGCACCGATATGGGGAGTAAATAGTCGCCCATCATGTTCCCGGTCTGTCCCAGGTATTGTTCCGAATTACACCATCTTCAGCTTTGATGTTTTTGCTACAACCCACGCATCGTAGCCATCAACGCGTGGACTTTTTATTTTGCAAGTTCCCACATTCATTCGGATGGTGAATTTGACTTTCATCTGCTTTGCTTCACCAACCCACCATAACGTGTCCGATTATATCGAATGGCCTACTTATGGATTTGTCTAATCGTGTTCACCGGGTTGTCACTGTTGTATCTCATGTATGGTAGGCCTGGACTACTCAACCGACACACTGCCACGGCCTTTGTCCTGTGTAGCCTTACTTGTATGTTTGTCCCAGAATGCGGATACTACCACTACACGTGGATGTCTGTCTGACAAAACTGTAAGTAACTGCTTTAGTTGAATGATGTTGTCTATCGTGAGTGAAAACGCTCAAGTTCCAGAGGGGTTATGTTGTCGCCGCTACAGTCCTCTGGTGATGTTGATGATTAGGAATGTGATAATGGGGATTAACTTGACAGATGCCCTACGAAACAAAAGTCATCTGGACCGGTCAGTCTATTCCGCTTCAATCGATGATAAGAATATATCCATCCAGCTGTGTGACGTATTGCTGACTTCCCACTGGCTACTTTCATTTGAGGGTTGGAGTGAAAATAAGTGGTTATTCCAGCTTAGTCTCTTCTATACAATAACCGCAATAGCAGTCACTACGTGAGATCATCAGCTATGTCGCCAAGCTTGCTACATTACACCATTTGACTCCCCTTCTGGTCACACTTTTGACTCCTAGTTCAAGAGTTAGGAAGACATGTTCGAAACTGATTTTTGGATGAAGGGTGGAGAGTCAGATGATTGTTGCTAAAACCCGGCACATCGGAGCATGAACGGTAATTAAAGTTTATTCTCTCCCAGCTGTCCCGTCACCTCAGCTTAGATGAAACGGTCAGAACGTTGTCGTAGATTTTTGGGGGTCAAACGTCACTGTTCATCATCCGTTATGAATGCTTCAAGCTGGTCAAGCAAGAGGATGATGATTTTCTCATGTTTGCCAGTGTTGTCAATTGGCAATATGAGCCTTTCAAGCTCAGCAGATTGACGGAGAATCAGTTCAATCGCCTCGTTTTTATATACGGTCTCCACTCGTCTTAAGTTGCGGACATCAGAACCTGGCTGCTTCAAAGAATTGAACAAGATGGCGATATGTCGCTGCAGAGCCTTACCACGGACTGTCAGGGCCTTGTCAACTTGAAGCCTGACATGGCTGTTTCCAGCAGTTGTGTCCGTGCAGTTGATTCCAGCTTCTCAAGAAAGTCCGAGAATAAGTCCGATCGAAAGCGGAGCAGACCTCCCACAAGTTGCTGGCGTTTTGCTCCCTGTTTCAAGTTCAGGTGTCATAAATGTATCAGGTGGGGTCATCGGGCCCACAAGACTTGCCGATCTCAGAGGCCGCAGCCACCAGCACACCACCGCGCATCTCTTAAGTCGCCATCCAGCTCACTGATGGCAGCATTCAACGTCGATTTCGCTTGCTGGATGAAGCGCGTATCGGTGCGTGTCGACAACATATCAGTTCGTTTGCAGCTTGGTACGTGCTCTCACATGACACTGCTGAGTAAGCGAACATCCAAGTGAATTGACACAACTCATGTGAAGCTGACTTATCGTTGGGCTCGCAGTGCTTCCGGCGGCTGACTGAAATCGACTGGCGAGCCCGGTTGCTCCATAAACTTCGAGGGCTCGGTGTCGGGACGCGTCCAGACATTAAAAAGCACACGTGCAGAGAACGACGCGTCTCCAAGGTCGCTATCCCTCCCACACGTTTCGGATAGCAGGTGCGTTGGAGGAGCCTACCAAACACGGCTTAGCAGCATGTGACCAGCGGAGTGGGTGTTTGTTCACTGCAGGAACGCCGCCATTGGCTGTACGACCATACTTGGCCCTTTAGTCACCCTATATACTTACCCAGGAGCTCTGTATGTTTGTCCTGACAATACAGCCGTGTCCAGGTTTCTCTGTCTTCTCCGTATCGCGTAGTCTGCCGGGCTCAGTTCGGGCGTAACCAACAGACGGCCACCCACAATACAACACTGGGCGGCCCACGCCACGTGCCACCTGACATCATCCATCAAGCTTGTTCTGGTGGTGGATCGGATCGACAGCCTGAATTTATTTCAAATGCCGATTAGTTCCATTTGCAACCTTTTTGCGCGAATCACCTAGAGGTGACCTTGAATGAACTCACGTTTCGAAGCGTTCATCCTGCAACACTAGCATCCGTATTCGCCGAAGGATTTGGATGGTACACAGAGGTTAAATCCTGGCTTGGCCTATTCAGTGCCAGACCAGCTTTAAGGTCGAAATGCGCGGGATCTCTTGAAACCCTGACTAAAAACTTGACCGACTAGAGAAAGCTGGTGTTTTCCAACCTGCCAACTACTCGAAATAGACCTTACCGATTGTGACAGTCAAAAAGACTAACTGAACCATCCGCTTTTGTAGAAATTTTTCCACTGGTCACAATGCTACGTCATCATCATCATCGCCAGAGACAGCAGCATGAGTGTTGATACTGATGCGTCACTGCCGTACAACCGCAAAATTTATTTGCGTATATTTAAAGCCCTTAAGTGAAAAGAAGAGCAGTGAGTTGGTTAGGGACTTGGTGCTTGTCTGTCGCAGTCATTCTGTAGTACCCACCTCTCCACTCACTCAGTCAGGCTATCGATAAAGAAACTGACAACACGAACAGCACTGACATCGATCAGCTGCCATTTCTTGCAATGTCTCCATCTAAACGTAGGCGTGAGGAGGGGGGGACAAGGACCCAATCCTGAAAGGCGGACCTACCAATAACACCTAAACCCGCACCTTTTAGCCAAGTCATACGTTGTCCAACTCGCGGTTTGCGACATTCTGAAGTACGCGCAGAAAACAACACTCGTCTCGGTAGACGGCTTTTCAGCTTATGTAGCACATGGCCCAGCCACTACAGTTGAAGTTGCTGGATGTTTTCTTCAGCGGCTGACATCTACTGCACAACCAGATACTCGTTTCTTGATTACCACGTTACGGGTTCGTTGGCGCAATCCAACACCAGTGACGCCTCTGATGTATCGGTGGTCAAGAACCTGGAGACCCCTCACATCATCTGTCATCTGAGGCTATGTCTCGCAACCATACAACACTGCCCTTACTCTAGCCAGGTACCCGCGACCCTTGAGATCCAGTGACATGCCTTTTTGGCACCACAAGTGACGCAAAGTAGAAAGCATGGTTCGAGCCTTTGAGATTCGTGCACTGACTTCATGAGAGCCTATGCAACGACGGAGATGTGTAAAATTCTCCACCACCTCCAGTGCTTATCGAATTTTAAGGGGACATGCTCAGTACCCTCTACTCCTTCCGACGTCTTATTCGTGAAGCTGAACGGAGGCAAGTGTTTTGCGAAGATCGATTTGGCTGTGAGCTACCTGCAAGTCCAAGTCGCGCAGGAATCCCGAGAACTTTGAGGCGTCAATACGCACCGCGGTCTTTTCCAGTATACTCGATTGCTGTTTGGTGTCAAGAGAGCAGCAGCTTTATTTTAAGAAATCATGGATACAATGCTGAAAGATGCCCCGGATGTCCTCGCCTTTTTGGACGTCATGGTTTCCAAAACCGACGAGCTATCTTTGCGCCTCGATTACTTGCTCGGTCGTGTTGAAGAATATGGCTTCAGAGTGCCGCCAGAAAAATGCACCTCCATGCGGTTTCGTCGTTGATGAACATGACCGCCAATCCCACCACGAGAACATTGAGGGCATCGAACGCATACCACCGCCTACAGACGTGAATTCCGTCGGTCTTGTCAGCCACTGCAGCGGACTCCTTTCGGGCATGCACCACCTTCGAAGCCCACTGAACCAGATATTCACCAAGGATCACAAATGGATATGGTCAGACGGATACCAACGCTCTTTTAACTGTGTCAGATCCATACAGAGCTCCGATTTGCTTTTTACTCACTGCGACTGGATGCGTCAGATGTTTCGTATTATGGCATTAGCGCAGTGGACTCGCGTGTATTCCCCGACAGCAGCCAGAAGGCGATTTCACATGCGGCCAGGTCCCTGATACCGTCCGAATGCAGTAAAAGTCAGATAGGAAAGGTAGCTTTGGCGATCGCGCTTACCGTCAAGAAGCTCCATAAAATTTCTTTTGGCCTCCGGTTATCCTTACTGTCCGATCACAGGGCGATCCTTTCTGTGTTCAGCTCGAAGAAGGGAATTCTGGTGTATTTCACCAACCGCATTCAGCTATGGGACATCCTGCTTCTGGGGTATGACTTCAAGACCAAGTACCAGTTCACCAACGCGTTTTCGCGTCCCATTGATTCCAGCAGGCCAGAAGCAAAAGAAACCGTAGTCGCAACAATCGCCTTGGAGTCGGAAGTGAACCGCCTAACGTCGGAAACTGGTTGCTGATATAGTCTGTTTGGCTACTAACCAAGACCCGTTAGTAGTTCATCAGGTACCACTTCAGCCAATGGCCGCGTACCTGCTCACAAGATGACATGAAACCTTACTTGAACGGACGTGATGCGCTATCACTAGCCGATGGATGCCTTTTGTTTCCAGGCTGCGTTGTCATTTTAAAAGAGCTACAGCCGGAAGTACTGAAGCAGTTTCATTAAAAAAAAATCAGGGAATAAACAGGATGGAGGCCATTGCTCGGAGTTGCACTTACTGGCCTCTGAGGGCCTCCCAGATTGAGCACGTCTCCAGATTCTGCTTGTTGTATGGCGAAGCAGTTGTTACCTGTGAAAACCTGTCTACGATCGTGGCCACAGACAGCCGATCCACGGTCTTGTTTTCACATCGACTATGCAGCTCCATTTGGTAGCCAGCACTTCGTGGTCGTAGTCGACCCTTATGACAGGTGGCGGGAAATCCTTCCAGTGAACAATCCCATAACTGCCACTACAATCCTGTAACTCAGACGATTGTTCAGTCATTTTGAAACTGCAGAGAGTATAGTATCCTTCAACGGTAATTGGTTCACATCATCAACGTATCGCAGGGTTTTGTCTGCCCACCGCTTTTCCATTCACATTCGAACAGGCGCGCGGAATGCTTCATTGACACGCTAGAGTCTGCGTTTCAGAGTTTCAAAAGGAGGAACCAACGTAAAAGATTTCGCGACGCCTAACTCAGATACGGCAGATGCAGTATCCCCAACAAGGGACCCTACTCGGACGGACACGACACTGCCCGGCCGCAGAACAGATAAATGGGTCGTCGGAACACATGGGTTGAGAAGCAATTTGAACAGCATCGTGTCACGACAGCGCACTGCTTTTGCGAAGGTCAGAGGATGGTTGTTTGCGACTGCAGCGGCAGACGCCCTAAGGGGATACCAAGGCACATCCTTGCAGTTAGGCGCCGCAACCGCCAATAAACGTAACTCGCACGCGGTTGGTCACAGGATGGGGCCGTTTGCCGGTTCAGCATCGAGGCGAGCTTTGATTGATCGAAAATGTGGACCTGACAGCCAATCGTGTTTCAGCGTCCGCTGAACGCGTTTGCCAATAGCGTGTCCACAAGGCATCCGAATTTCCAGAATGTTGTCGTTACGTAGATCTCAAATACGCCACATTGTACATGGCTTTTGGTCATGTTTTGGGTTGTTTAGCACTCTTCGTGTACCTTTCGTGGTTTTTTAGCTGAAAGCGCTAGCTTTGGAGAATCTGACCGAGAACTTTGTTGAGGCATCTCCGTTATTACAGGCGTGGTATGCAAGCAAAAGCTTACTGACTTTATCGTATTTTCTTGCACTTTCACGTGTTCATTCTCCTCCTCTAACCCAACCAACTCTCCGTTCGTTCCAGTGCTAGGAGTGTCGTGTCGTCCACATTGTTATCATTGCTCATCCGTCTTTATCTTCGGATAAGTCGAGCACAACATCCTTGTATCGAAACTCGGGCCTCTTGACCTCAAGCAGGACAACAGGGTGCTTTCACCCCCACACTGGGTTCTCTTTCCTATTGATGTGTGATGTCTATTCGAAACAAGGACCGAGGTCACAGTTACTGGATTTGAACTCATTGCTCCCCCAACTCTCTCTTGGCTCCCGGTTCCGCATTGCAGGTAACGCATAGTCCTCTGGGACTGGGTATGCCGTGAACCGTAGTATGTTTCATCCTCTAGCGAAAACATCTCTGCTCGACTGGATACGCGCTAATGTTCGCCTCTTTACGGTTCTTTTATCATCGGTGAAATAATCTTGGAAAGCTGATGTCCGTCGCTCCGTGTTTATTGTGTCTGCTTATGGCCCGACGGACTGTCGCTCTGACCTGCGAAAGACAGTTTCTATAACACACCAGGTATTATTTAATTACAATTTAAAAGCCTGGACATCATTATGTTCGCTGGTGACATGCGCTTCTGAGGCGCAGTTGGGTGGTTATCCGGTACTACACACGATACGCACTAGAAACGGAGGAGCGCTACTGCAGACGTGCTAATCACAGGCCTTCTTTTCAGCAGAAATAATTTGATTTCATGGTGCCAACCAAAGAACCAGTCCGGACCCAAATAAACCACATTACTACCAGTTACCGATGGCGAGCATCGATCACCGCTTGTCTCTTCTTCTGGAATAGTTGTTTGCGCCCCGATTATGCACCTGTCCGTTGCCGCTTTCATTGCAATTTCCAGGTCTACGCGGAATGCACAGACCTCATTTGGATGTTGAGAAACCTCTGAACCCCTAAATTAAACGAGTCTATCAAAGTCACCTTCTCTAGAGCCAGTCTACGGACTAGTTTCCGAATGTTCAGTGTCACTAGAACGAGATGTCTAAAGCTGTACGCAATGCTTCAGCTTCTGTCTGTCAGCCTGCCTCCTTCGAAAAATTTTTCTATTATAAGGCTGGCTTTGCTGCAGACAGGGTTTCAAAAGTAACTAAATACAATTTATGGCTTTACGGCGGTGAAACTTTTCACCACTGGTGTCTGTCATGACTGCAGTAATGCTGGATGAATTCGACCGCACTAGCGGTAAGAGGATACTCCCAGTGAATCAGCGCACAAAAGTGTTACAACTCAACTGAATGAATCAGAATGCATTTTCATCTCCATTTCAAACGGTTCTTTTTCCGTTCGATTTACTGGGAGGACGCGCCACACTCCTAATCCCAGCAATTCGGAACACGAAGTTCAACTCTAGATGGCTCAGTGTTTAAGATGCGAAATTATTAACCTGAAGGTACGTGGCTCGAACCCAACCTCCTTGGCTTGAGCAACCTGACAGTATCTCAGCCCTCGTGCTCTAAACATGGCAGCTAGGCACCGAAAGGGTTCTAAAGCTGAACCATTTTTTTAAAAGTTTAACTAGTGGATATGGTTGGATAGCATGGCTTCTATTTTTCACCAGCTTTGCTCTCAAACGTAGAGCACTCTAGTTCATTCGTCGCCAAAGATGTTATTGTGGGTTGTACGGTCTCACTAACCTTCTCGCGTGCATGAAAAACTCATACGTCCACCACACTGGGCGCAATTGATGAACATTCCCAACATACCAAATAGTCAAGCACAATGTAGACACATCATTTACGACAGGTCCCGAATGTCACGTTTTTTTATCACGTTTTTTATCTAATTTCGAACTTGAAACATATCGTTAAAACCAAACAAACAATTTTGCTAATAAACCAGTTACTTCGACTGCACCCAATGGAGAAATAAGTAACATACCACTTGAATGTAGTTTGCTAGAACGATAGAAAACACAACACATTCAGCGAAATACACTCATTTGCAAACAAATGTGGTTTTGCGGGTGACTCATCTGGAACCCAGCTGAATCTCTCGTTTATGATGTTTTCAAGCAACTGAATTTGCTGCACAAGGCCGCCTCATGTTTCATTTGGTACGATGTTCAATATATCGCGATACATGTATAGACGTGATACATCACTCATAAGGTTGCTGAAAATTCTTCGACAACCCATGACCGGTTTCGCCCTTCTTGGGGCTCATCAGGTAGGCGCAGGCCCCTAGTTTCCGTCAATCGTATGTTCCACTTGAACCCAATCTGATGAGCCACAAGAACGGTGAAACCGGTCGTGGGCTGTCGAAGCATTTTCAGCAACCTTATGAGTAGTGTATTACTTCTATACAACACATTCACTTTGGCTAAATGGGAAGCACATAAATAGAAATTGAATTTGTAGGTGGTAGGTTCAGTCAATAAATCAAGTATTTCTGATGTTTTTTCGTCTTTGCACACTTGTGTTCGGGAAATCACACACTCACTGGTTCATCGCGACTATCGAATTACCGTATAATCATTCCATGCGCTTCGTTTCAATGTGACATCCAATCGATCGCTCATACTTTCCGCTTTGTAGCGTATACTGTGTTGGGAAAGTGCAATACGTAATCTTCAATTAACTGAAGTTGGATCTTTCGAAAAACTCACCCATCCCCGAAGCTTTTCCCTGGTTTTGTACAGTCCATCATTGTGTTTCGATTTATAGCCAATCTGCTCTGATCTTCATTACGCAGGCACAGCTCGAAGGAAACTCATTGGACACGGAATACTTTTCTGATGGTTGTGCCATGTGTATGGAGCAGTATTACGCCGTACTGGGCAACTGTCGAATTCCGGGCAGCCCACACGATCGATTGCGAGCTCGTCTGGGTGGTCCCTTCACTACCAGAAGCGTGAATCACATTTGTGTCATGTATCGGAATCGAGTGAGTCTTCTTGATTTTTCCTCAGTCGTGTTTGCAAACGTGGTAGTCTCTAACAGGAGTCAACACTCTTGCTTATTTTGTTGCATCTCGGAAATCTTTTTGTCGGGGAGATTTTAGCACATCCTATGACCAAATTGGTCTGTTCTCGGGGTCACTTCAAGGCATTAATTACAACTATCTCTCCAGAGGGGATAGTATTTTATTCAACCATATGCAACTGTTATATGCATCTCGCCATCGACTAACCTCTCAGTGGCTTCACCGTGGATCAACATTGCGTTGACTGAGCCACGTGGACAACCCCAGTGACGTTGTACGGCCGAAATGGCAGTTGGGTTGTTGGGAAAAAGAGATGTTCTCAGGCCACACATGCAGTAAACCTATGTTGTTGGGGTAAATCTTATTCTGTGGAATACACGCGCTGAGTGCAAAACTTGAAGTAACAGTATGGAGTCGCGGTTGGATCATACATTCTGTCAACCGGCGTTTTGACGACTAAGTCCTTACACTCCCCCCCCCCCCGGTGAGCATCTTACAGGAACCAGAGGATGAATTAGCTTTTTATGCTTCCCCATTCATACTGAGCAACAAGGCTACACTCAAACCACTCATACCATCTCTATGTGAATGTCAAGCGAGCTTCTTGTTGGCAGGACTTAATGGACTTTTGAGGTCCGTGCAACAGGGACTTGGTGTATGATCGATGGGCTCTTCTGCTAGGTCCTAGTGGTTCAGCTTGTACGAGTGCAGGATAGGACAATGTTAACTTGCACGCTGTTGTGATCAAAATTTGTCGCCGTAGCGGATGTGAATCGAAATATATTTCTTACTGGAGAAGGATTTAGATTCCCCGTTACTTCCTTGCTTCCGCTGCCTGGGAAGTATATTGTAGTACAATCTTTCAGATTCGGCGGACTCCCTCAAGGGGGAAGGTTATAATGTTTTACGGATTGTTTATTAGGGAACTAACGGACCGGATTTCTAATATGAATCGTTTATACACACCCTTCTTACCACACTTCGAAGCTCTCCGAAAAACATTTAATCTGCTGTGGCTACCGTAACCTGAAAGGAGCGAACCGGATTATCGTGACGATTCGTCGCATGAATCGCACAATCAACTACGAGGTTGGGCTTACTTGACTTCTCTGACGACAACAATAATAATAGGTAGTACATACTTTTTCTCCGGACGACTACGTGACATGATGATGTCCATTTGGATAAAAATCTTCAACTCGATCGCACATCACGGATAGTTGTTGCACGTGTGCCCTGTTGAAATGTCGTTTTCAGTCGATTGTGGTACGGGCTAGGAGGAAAAACTGGCATGACAGGCTGATAACGTCTGGCGCACTGGGCAGTTGACGTACCGGAGGTTTGTGTGGTTAATATAACGCTATGACAAACAAGTGCTTTGTATGCGACCCATTGTCCTTCACTATACAGTAAAAACAATAAGGAACACATGTATGGATTTTTTAACCCTAGAGTTAATGGTTTTCTCTCCGGTGTCTCCATCGCACAGCAACAATTAGCTGGCTGAAACGAGTACGCAACGATATGGTGCATAAGCATAATCTGAATTGTTGGAGCTGCAGATTGAACTTACCAGGTTGAGGTGGTTGGGGCATAAGAAAGTGTTTTTCTCTGTTCAAGTAATTGTTAGCGAAAGGCTCTCGTGGATAACATGCAATGTGAAACATAAAAACGGCTTCAGTTAAACCGAATGTTGTGGGATCTTTGCGGCTTCCTGACTGGGACCCACCTGATCCTGTCTCCACGTGGTTGGAAACTATACAGAAGGGCGTCGCAAGCGAACGATTCCAGTGACGCACGTGCTGTGTTTTTTTTTTGAATACGACTTTCTAGCTAAAGTTTGCCCTTCATTTTGCGCTGAGCTCATTTCTGGCGAGGCTCACAAAGGGCGCTATGACAATTTTGCCGTTGGCGGCATGATTCTCAGGTTTGTTAATTTTAATGATGGCTGCTGATCATTTCCTTTACGGAAATAGGCTTTAATCTTTCCCGTTTTTTCTACTATGACTTTCTTTCCTCGTGTTTGTATGGCACTTAAGCACCAGTATCAATTACTGGTTTACTGCTGTCAATGGTGAACAATTTAGGAATTCTCCACTGGTTTATTACTTAAGTCCCCAATAGAAGCTACATTAAGTACGGTTTTTCCTGGCCAAAAAACCTGTAGAGCGGGTCCTGCTTTACCAAATGGTTGTGCATTTTTACTTGGTCTCAGCCTGTGGAACTCATGGATTTCCAAGTTGAGGTTTGTGACGCGCTTATGCTCCGTTGGTTTCGACGTCACTGTTTGAATAAGTACCACTGGGTGAACAATAATCGTGCTCTAGAATAGTCTGTCTTTTCCAGGTCGCTGTTGTCTAGTGGCCAGTAGTTCTACGAAGTCATCCGCTTATGTTCGCAGAAAAGGACTCGGCGCCTACTAGGGACCTGAAGTAGACGGTCTTCCTGAGTTTGAAACTTGTATATTGCTGTCCGCAAGGGCGAGATGGCTCAGTGGTTAGAGCGCGAATTCGCTGACCGGAAGTTCCGTGGTTCGAACCCGACCTCTACGTCTCGACTTCCCCTGTTTAGGCTAGGGAAACTTGGCAGTTAGGCACCAAAAGGGTGTTACAGCTGAACGATTTTTGTGGTGTCTGCAACTAGATAACCTTAACTAATCCACTCTTATCCCTTGATTTGAGGAAAGTAACTCACTGAGTGAAGCGGAACGGTTATCAGCGAAATACACTCATTTGCAAACCAATTTGGTTTTGCGAGACTCACCTGGAACCCAGCTGAATCTCTCGTTTGTGATGTTTCCAGGCATCATCATTCTCAACCTAACTAGTCATCGCTCACTTCGAAAAACTAACTTTCTGAATTAATCTGTTCACTATTTGGATTGAAGGTAAAGTAGCTCGTCGGTTCGGAGCACTGCTGAGCGTTGACAGATCAGCTGATTAGAACTGGTGTAAGGAGGGAAGCCGTTCGCCGCGAAGTCATTTATCAGCAAACACCAACCAAACAGTTACAAATTTTTGGACAGGAAAGTAAATGTCTCATATGTTTCATATATGTCTCATATGTTTTTGAAAACTGAACATTCTCACGCGTCCTCTTGAAATTTCGTGGATATGCATTGATTATCACGCGATTGTAAACGAACGCTGCAAAGCGGTTCCACAGGTTCCGTAATAAACCCCACCTTCCATTAGACGCGAGGCGGACTTACGAGAAAACCACATACTACTCGCATGCTTCATCAGTAGTATCCGCCGTTACACTGGTAGAAGACGTGAACTCCGGATTGCTGACATTGCATTCACCCTCTTCAGCAGTGGACACAGAATATCTGGCTTACACAATATACAGAGCAGAAGCAATGTTGAACAGACGGTGATTGGTTGATCTCTTCAATACACCGGATCGGTGCCAAAGCAACGTTTGTTATGACATCATCTAGGTTACTCACTTCGCAGTGTATCTTTTCAGTGCGGGAAGGGTTCAGTGGTAAAGCTGAAGAAAGTAGCAAGCTTTAGAGCTGTTGTTCTCAGTGCTTATCTCTCTCACTTCATCAGTCAAAGAAAGCAATTTAACCTCAACGAACTGATTGGCCACCACGTCCATTATTTGGCCTGTCCTTCACCTCTTCTAGCTATTCTATGGTGCCTTCCGCCCGATATTTGTCTGTGCTGCCACAGCTGCAAGAGACAATTTACGTGGCAGATAGTATAGACAGCCCGGATTGAAGTTTGTTCAGGACGAATTCTCCGGTGGTCGATATCGGACGTCATTAGACTCTAACATAAACACGCTTTAAAGGCGAAGTAAGCTTGCGTATCATGCTGGTATTCACGTGGTCACTTTTGATTTCTTGTTGCCTAAATTAGCCGGGTTTGGTCGGCTTTGGACTGTGGTGTGAACCTCATTGAAGCACCCTGGATCGCTGTTCGTTAGCATGGTTTTCTTCAAAATTCACGATTTTGCCTCCAATTTGCTTTCAAGTAGAATATGAGGTTGGCCGAAACTGGCGGACGGCACTTACGTGATTATCCTCAGGAACGGCGAGACCAGTAGTAGTAGTCGGTCGACGAGTTTTCAGCAGTCTTATGAAAAGTTTTCCTTCAAGAAAATATAGTGCGATATCTGGAACAACGTATCTAGTGAAACATGAGGCGGCCTTTGTGCAGCTCATTCAGTTGAGGATTATAATAAACTAGGGGCAGTTGGGATTCAGTAGAATCTCCTGTCAAAACACGATTAGTTTGTAAATTGCTTTTCGATTTGGTTTCAGGTTGACGGGAAATTGGAGGCTGCACCTGCCTGGTGAGCCCCGAGCAGGCCGAAACCGCTTGTGGGTTATCAAAGAGTTTTCAGCAGCCTTATGAGTAGTGGTAGCAGTGTCAACATATTGTAGCATAATCCTTTTGTCAGATTAGTAAAGAGGACACAATGTTTCGAATTCAGGCCATTTGGAAAACTTCCATTGTCTGGTTCAGAATAATGCATATTCAGTGAAGGATTTTTATTCGATATACATTTCTCAGGTCCAAGTGTGTACATACGGCAGAACGATACTAATGAGATATCACGTGGTCCAAGCTACGAAATTCAATAGTGAAAGACCAACTCATCATTGGTCAAGTCACTGAGATAGGCTATGATGTTCATGTGATTCTGTCGGTTAGATGAATGCTAGTGCCTGTACGAATCGCGCAATCTCGCCAAGCCCGTTTTAGTTCTGCATTCACGTGACAAGACTAGAACTGGTTTCCAGACAAGATTCAGTTGTGCTGTTAACAGCTTTGGTGTAGCCGATGTTCTGGACACAGGACATCGCGCGTATGCTGTAACAGCTTGTACACCAGTCCACAAATTGCTGGTGTATATTTGAGCAAAGATTCTGGCCGCCACGTGAGCATTTAATAGATGAACTCCCCCGCCGGGAATGGACCTTTCACCACGAAATTTCATTGTCCCATACGTATTTCTTTACCCGAGGTAAAGGTGTCAAAACAATTCCGTTTTCTCCATCTGCGTCGTTCCTAATCCGCGGGCGTTAGAACCATTAAGATACCGCACCTCTGAGAAAGCGAACCTCGAAAAAATACAGTGGCGGTTACAACACTTGAGGTTAGCTAAAGAAACCTGAACGCGGCGACTCGTAACTAGTTCCTCAGCGTTCGTGCCAAAGACATGGATTTCACAAACTGAAGCGATTCAAATTCCACTATACCATTTGTCGTCAACCGTTTGTTAGAGCGAATGAAAAGAACGATTGCGATCAATTTATACGGCTATCCTCCTGTGGGCAAGGTTCGAAAGTTTCCTGGGTCAACATCTCGTTTAGTCACTTTGCCCCAGCGTCACCGAAAGTAAATTTCCACCTTCCTTCATCGAGAAAGAACGGAATTAGTTTTTTAAAGTGTACTCAACATCCCGAACTATACACTGCATATGCGTGTCTCTGGTGATGCGCATGCTTTTGACAACATCAAATTCATTTTTCTTCTACCACCCATTGATGATACAATCATGAGATTCGCGCGATACTCTCATTTGCATGGTAAATTGCTCGATGAGTTTTCAGCAACCTTATGAGTAGTATGTTACATCTATATAATCATGATACATTTCAAAACTATAGAGGGGGAAGCCTATCTATCGGGAATGCGTAAAATGGTAGTTTTTCAGCTCTTTATGGTAGATACACGTATCGAATGCTGTGCTGTGCTGTTTGACAGCCGTCAACGCTGGAAACTCACCTAGGATACGAGCTCCTTTAATTTCCTTGAACCGGAGCAAACGCTTGGTGAATTTACTGCCTTGCCTGATAGGCGGTTTCTCGTAACTTCTGGAAGTTTTCTTCAGTCAATAAGATTCTCCTCTACAGAGAGTCTTGTCTTGAGATTGGCAATAATGATCAAGCGGGGTAAGCAGCCAGTTGGGCTGGTTGTGTCAAGTCCACGGACGTAATACATTTGAGGCGGAGTGCTTATTGCACAAACATGTTAGCAAACATAATATAGATGCAACAGTTTCGATATCCACCGTTTACTAGTCTCTGCAAAGCAGACGTACCTGTGTGATTGATTGAGAAATCAATAATCCAGTTTCCTGTATCCATGTGCCTCATCGTGTCGAATGGGTTTACTATAGCCTCGTTGCTGCCATCTATTCGGGCATATATCTCAAAATATCTAAACTATCTAAATATCTGAAATAACGAATAAGTAAGCTCCCGCGCTTGCTGGTATTTTGAAAGGTTTTGCTTCTAAACGAAAGCAGTAACCGAGTTATTTTTCCATTCAGAGAATAAACGTGTACTATCTACTTGTCTCAACGTAGAAATTACCTCGAGGGAATCTGTTCCGGTTAGAATCAATTGTCGGTCAGTTAAGTTTCATTATGGGCGGGGGTTCAGTGAACGAAGCATGCAAGGGCGAACTATACTTATCCGGTGGTCAGGCTGAAGAAGCGGGTTTGATTGAGGTGCCCGTAGCGTCAAAGCTGTTGTCTTCACTGTATGTTCTCTCACTCCATGCTTTATCACTCCAACGGACTGATTAGCCACTTCTTGCGTTTTATGGCTGTCACGCAACTAATCTCCCCATTCTAGGTGAACGAAACTGCAGGAACATTAACCGACCTCCCTCGGAATACGGTTAGTTAATTGCTCGTATGAGATACTCTTTCGGTGCGTGTCCGCAATGCAACTCGACGTGTGGTGCGGCCAAGTTACTCAAACCTAGACAGAAGCAGTCCATATGCCATTGTCGGATTCGAAACACGCACCTTCCTGTCAGTGGTTTTGCTTACTGGCCACTGAGCTATAGCAAGCTCGTTCGTAGCTGTGTAACTGACTGACCGTCCTTCGATGCTGGTACGAATTTGGTCCGAGAATGAAACGAATGTTTATTGGTTGGTTTGTTCGTTGAAATCTAATCGTCCAGCTCAGCGAACAAACCGACGATAAGTTGGTACAAATTCCTTGTGCACAAAAGTGAAGTTTGGCCCACCGATTGAGTGTCGCTTCTTGAACAGCATTTCTAATTGTACCGAAACACCTTGGTGCACAGTTTTTGGGCGTTTTACCGATAGATCACAGGACTACTTACTCTCGTTCATTACCGGGTACGACCACCATTGCCTCTTTGAAGTTCACATACCATTGAATCCAACCAAAAATTGCTGACTTGATGAGGTCAAGCATCACCGACCTTTCTTGTGCAAGTAATTCACACTACTGATGAACCATGCCAGTAGGCAACAACTGAAGTGGTCAGGAGGGGGAGTCATTTGGTGTTGAATTTGAACGCACGAGTAGTCTGACGCCTGAAAATATGTTGGGACTGGTTGAAAAACACAAACTCACTAGAATGAACCAACCTCTTATGGGACGGCCATGCCAATCCGACTGTTTGACTGGTAAATTCGTTGACAAGCGGATCGGAACCCTCCAACCCTGGAGTGTATCCGAACCTCGTTATCAACCGCATCCTTTTCGCGACTGTTTCGCAGATCTCATGAATGATAGACGTCAATCTCTATTGATAGTAGAAGGTCTAAAAACACATCTACTCAATCCTGTATTCTGTTCGCAAGATACGTTTATCCGAACATTCGGACTCTCGTGGCGAACATCTTGGGAAGCACAAACAAGCAAACTGGATAATTGCTAATCCCGAACTACGGTTTTCAACAACTTGCCGCCTTTCACAGGTAGTCGTCAGTTTACAGTACTGATAAAAGTCATGGCCGCTCTGCACAGACCTTCAAAGACTCTTTGTGTTTGATGCTTTGCGTACGTCCGAGTCGTTCCGCGAGTCTGGTGGGAATATCAGATTAGTGATGTTGAGTACGCCGAATGGTTTTCAGAAAGGGTAGCTAGCCCTCGATCACATTTCGTAGGTTATGCTGGATGTATCATTTACTCCAGGTAGCCAGAAGACCGTTTGCTTCGCATAGCTCTCTTTTCTCAGTCATGTATCGAATAGAGATAACCCCAATGACGGTCAGTCCATGAATTGACAATGAAGCGGCTAAGTCGCGTTCACTGCGTCGCCTTTACTTTGTAATTTTCCCATTCCCTGCCATGCTGGACAAACACAGCCACTTAACGTTATCGTTAAGTGACGTCGTCGCTTCCAACACCTGTCTCTGCTTCCTTTGTTCTCTTTGTCATCCGTGAACTAAGCTTGAGCAACTGATGCCACTGTATTCCGGTGCAGGGTTTATAGCTGGAACGCTGACCGACTGACTGACTTATTATACTTGTACTGGCTTATCGGAATACGTCTTAAACATACTTGTTTTACTGGTTTTGTTCTATGCGGCCAGTTCATCGATTTGATCATTTAGATCGTTGCTGAAGTTGTTTTCTTCTTAGGCAAGTGTAATCCAGCTGGCTAGCTTCTACGTTATTGTAGTGATAATTCGGAGTATTGTGGGAGTTATCCTCCTTAGGCGGGCATGTGCTGCCTATCCTGTTCGTTAGTAGCTGGAATTGCTTGCGCGAAAGTGCTTAGAAGTAGAGATTTTTTCGGTCCAAATAGGCTTGATTTCACGCGTAACGGAAGCAATGAGACTAACGTAGTGCCTTTCGGAATCTAGACACGCCTGTGTTCTTCTGCACAGGCCATCTGTCAGAGTAAGCCAGGTTTTGTTATTCTCTTGAAGACCATGAACCACATTTGGAAGCCCGTTTACGTATGAAAATCTCCATCTAGAGAGAAAAAATTGTCAACTGCGTTTACCTTTTACGTAAACAAACGCCCGTTTTTTATGGCATTCTGATATGGGTCAGTGTGTCTGTACGAACTCGCGTGCGCGATGCTGTGAAGGGGGAGGATAGTGGTACACCTAGTTATTTGGTTACAATCTGTATCTGGTTTGGTCTTTTCTCTTTTAGATTCATCCAGAAACACGTTGCTGTCACCTGTTAGGTTATTTAGGTTCACGTGGATCGTCGATATTTCATGGTAAATTTTGCTCATGCTGGCCAATTTTGCAGAGGCGTACCCGTGCAACTCTGTAAATACTTTGGCCGATTTCCCTGTTAGTGGTCTAGGGATCCCATGTGTAGGTCAGTTCTCGTGTAGAATTCTTCCTCTCACTTTTGATATCCTTCCGGTTGGCGATGGAATTTTCCCCTCGGTTGGTGGGCGAGCGTATCGGATCAGAATAGCTCAGCCAGCTGAAGCAAAGATATGGATGGCATTTTTTGTTCTAATGTTCACTCCATCGTCGTACAGCGTAAACGTGGTGAACACAGATTTGTCACAGAATTGCCCATCTCAATGAATATTTATTGCAAGATACACACGACGAAGGGTACAACATGCATGTGGTTGTCTGTTGACTGTTCGGATAGACTGCGGATATATCGTTACCAGTGGTCAGACGATGGCCTCGGCGCAATTGAATAGGTTGAACTTCTTCTCAAGACCCAGAAATTGTAGGAACATTAGGTTACAAATTCGACATTTTGACGCCTTTGCCGAATGTTCTACACATTCAAGTGAGTAAAAAGGGGATACATTCGAGCAATGTGTCGTAAAAACCGGTTGCAACATGAGTTCGGTGAGCCGTAATCGGGTTTGTGGTAGTTAACTGTGTGTGTGTAGTTTAGTCGTGCGGTCAACGGGGCCCCCTATTTGGTTGTTTCCTTAAGATTTGACAATCATCAGTTGATCATGTTGATTATTTCGAAATAACTTTTTTCTGTTTTCAGTTGAAGAGTATTTGTAGCTTCGGTGGCCGTTTGTTTGTTCGCAGACTTTCGAC
This sequence comes from Opisthorchis felineus, assembly GCA_004794785.1. Classification (NCBI taxonomy): domain Eukaryota; kingdom Metazoa; phylum Platyhelminthes; class Trematoda; order Opisthorchiida; family Opisthorchiidae; genus Opisthorchis; species Opisthorchis felineus. The sequence continues at coordinate 354,427 of SJOL01011688.1, read as the reverse complement.
CACCGGTCGAGGTGGCGTCATTAGTGCCTTATAAGGGAAAGTTCGTTGAGGTCGGGATTGCGTGTTTGTTGCGAGTACAGGGATTGATATAGGGTCTACTCACCCAACTCGGTCTCGACTGATCATTGGTCGTTTGGTTAAGCATTCTTATTGGCTTGTTGCTTGACCTATCTCCTGACTAGTGGATGTGCGTGTAGCTTTGAGACTTGACCTCTCCGTTCCCTCAGTCGCGACCTTTCTTCGTTCGCTTCCACAGTGTGTCCACACAGTGTCCACAGTGTGTGTGGTCTGATGACCGAGGCTGACTCAATGCTGTTCACTCAAGTTGGTGGTCCCACCTTCGTAGCGCTGCGTAAACAGGGTCGATTTCGGTGTGTCGGTTGAATGAATCCTTTTCGGACCGCCCTGCTTCGAGTAATTCCCTACTGTATTTTGCACTCCCGAGGGCTACAATGTTCTTGTTTCGTAGGTTAAAATGGCCTCATTGATCCTCATGTATGGGAATAAGAGGTCGTTTCTTTTGCAATCCTTGCAGTTGATTCGTCATAATCGGTCTTGTCCTTTTTTGAGAGATTTGTTTTCTCAATATAGCGGTTGATTTGCGAGCTACTAAGATTCCTTTCGGTTGTAGTAGCCTTACTGTGAATTCAGCTATGTTCCTGATGCATGTGAGGACCTTGATGTTTCTGTTGTTGTCGTAGGGTCTCCACCCTCTTGAACAGGTTTTGAATGCAACCTTTTGTAATTCACAGCATAGTTGTCGTGGTAACTTTCTGAGCACCCTCCAGCACAAAGCCCTCAAGTTTAGGCTGCATAAAGGGGGCGAATCCGGGAGTGGACGTCAGCTCACTCACTCACTCACTCACTCACTCACTCACTCACTCACTCACTCACTCACTCACTCACTCACTCATACTCCTTATCTGGCTGTTCTTCACTGATGCCTTCATGAGAGACCTGGACATAGTTAAGAATGGTGTAGTGATAATTAGTCCTAAATTGCGTGATCCGATTTCACCCTCTTTAGGATTTTGGGACTTTTCAGTAGAATCCTGAAGCTACAATAAGTAAGTAAAATCAGTGTATCCCGTCGTCATTGGTGTTTAGGGACGATTCATCCGTACGGCTATCCAAAACGGATTTGTTATTCGGTGTGCTTTATATGTCTAATGTATCATCATCCAAATCTTTCCACTGTCGCACCTAACCATCATCTCATCCTGGCCCTAGATATACGAGATGGAATTTTCCGACGCGGTCACTCGAGAAACGATCGGCGCCGCCCTAGTGTATCGTCAGCTCGAGCACATTGTGTCTAATGGTCAGGATCAACCCCCAGCTTCTCCGGTTGGTCTGTTCACTACTCTTCCGCGGGGCGATTGGAACTGCTTGCACTCAGTCATCAGGCAAAGTAAGCTTAATTATAAGGAACCCTCGTTTTTTTATACGATGGAATCAAAGTGGTGGTTGGTTGTCTATGCGCTTGACGTTGTTAGTTAGTATTTTTGTACTTAGTTGTCAGATTCTACATTGACCACCCCTCAGTCACTTCCACTCATCACAGGGCTGGGTGAAATGGGCTCTGCGGGGCAGATGGTCCTCTGGCATACGAAGTATATATCCTAAGCAGTGTAATCTATGAAGCCTGAGCAATTCATCCATCGTGCGATAGTTGTTTTTCCTTAAAATCATCTGGCATACCTCAGCATTGCCTATTCATTGTTCCCACCGCATTTGTCGAACGCTTATGAGACACCGATGGCCAAACACTGACTGCTTTCTTACTTCCTGTGCGCGTAGTGACTACGTTTTTATCCCGTAAAGCAGTGTGGATCGGCCATCGCAGACGTCACATCGGTGCCACAGTTGGCAGAAGCTGTCCTGGCCTTCCCCATTCGAGAAGTAAACTGGTATTGACAGTGGCTGGTGTAGACATTCCACTCCAGCTCGTTGGGTTCTTCTAGAATTTGTGTTGCTCTTCAACTTGTTCAGCCAATCGCTTAAGGTGACGATTTTGCAAATATTGCGTATTTTTCCGCTGACACCCGACTCCTGACTGGTTGATCGAGCTAACTGTTCTTTGATGGGTTCAGCCCATCGCTCAAGACGACAATTTTATGAGGGGATTGTCGTTCTGTCTTTTTCGCATATCGTTTCGCTGACACTTGTGTTCTGACTAGTTAATCCATTCAGCTGAAATAGGCCGCGGCTGTTGCCTGCAGTTCTTACATTGATACTTGGCTTGTTGTACCACTCAATTGTCGTTTGAGACAGCACCGCACTGGAACACAAGAAGAATCGCACGACAGTATGCCACCAGTTCCCTACAACCTCGGTTTCCTCGGAACGAGGTAAAAGTCTTGAACTGATAGGTTCGTATGCTGTGCAATCACTGCGTTCCCTTGGGCCTTTTACCGGTCCGTCTCAAGGTTGTCAAGTCGAATTGATGTTCGGTTATCCCAGATTATTTCTCCAGATACGACGTTTAATCCGCGGAACCTCCCTGATTTCCAAGGAGTCGGAATCTATTCACCCAAAGTACACTTCTTTTAGCCGAGCAATAAATTCACTGATTGTTTACTGAACCTCTGAAAATGACAAACTTCTCTCCTTCTGAATAGTTCGCAATTAAACTAAATGCTTGGACATATTTCTTGAACCTTTGTATAGACTTGGGGAATGCCAACACCCTGACCAAGATTGAATCCTGTTTGTTTGTCCTATGTCTTGATGAGTCGGCTGGGATACCTTCACAGGATACCTCGGAACGTGCCCAGAGTGACCAATCCGATTTGTTGGATGACAGAGAGACAGTGAGTGCGCACAATCTGCTACATGGTAATCTGATTAACTCTGGCAACCGGTGGTTTGACAAATCAATTCAGTTTATCGTCACTCGCGATGGTTGTGTTGGACTCAACTTTGAACACACCGCGGCCGATGCTGGAGTAATGGTCCCCATAATTTCTCACGTCTACGAGACCCTAAAAAACCCTATATCCGCAGGCGATACTCGGTTGCCCGTATTCGCGCATCCCAAAGAATTGCCCTGGCTTCTTCCCAAGACCATTTTCCATGAGTTTGATTCAACAAAAGACAAGCTTAAAGGGTGCGTTCTTGTTCGTTGTTGTATTTTCCCCGTTCATTGGTCGACCATTTGTTGTCATTCCTGTTGTAAACCAACGTGCTTTGTTGGGATCTGTGACCATATGGTTTTTCACCATTTCCATCCAACCTTGAAACCCTGTTGATTCTTGACTCATACTATCTGTTCAGTTCAGTTCAGTCCAGTTCAGTTCAGGTCGTTCCAGGTCCCACAGCTTTGTTCACCGAGGAGAAGGTGAATAAGGGACTGAAGGCCACGCGCTTGAGGCACTGGCCCAGTTTGTGAATTGATGACAAAGGGATCTGTCTCCAGTATGGCAGGAGGTCAACGTTACGCAGTGTAGGCGATAGCTTTGACGCAAGAGCTCCATTGGCTGTGACACAGCCCTATCTGTCGGAGTCACTAATCATTTGTTTGTCTCGTCCCACGGTTCCCATCCGAAAAAATGGCAGTTACCAACGAGACTGAGTTGTTTGGTAAGGGCTTTCACGCTTGATAAATAGTAATCGTTCAGCTGTAACACCCTTTCGGTGCATAGCTGCCACGCTATCTTAGGGAAATACGAGGGCTGAGGTATTGCCAGGTTGCCCAAGCCTAGACAGGAGCAGCCGAGATGCAGAGTTTGAGTTCGAACCACAGACCTTCCGTTCATTGGGTTTGCACCCTAATCACTGAACTATCTCGTGCTCTTTTCGTGCTTCGTTGCCAATTGTCTGTTTTCTACCGCTGACACTGCATCTGCTGGAAGCAACACGTGGAGACATGGGGGCGAGATGGCTCAGTGGATAGGGCGCGAGCCCGACCTCTGCCTCTC